>JAZGTI010006973.1:0-22448 GCA_036877585.1 Botia kubotai | reverse complement strand
TGCATTTCTTGCGAGGCTTCTACACTTAAAAATCTCAAGATGTTTCTACTTACGTTGACTTCAGTGATAGCAATGTCTACCACGCTACCCACGACTATTAAGGCGTCAAACGTGTTCCATGCGTCAGTGAAATAATGCTGTTAATAAAAGTCGCACCGCACACAAGAGAAAGAGGAGATGGAGGGAGGAAACGAGACGAGAAGGAGAGGAGATGTGGAAAAGATGAGAGAAATGAGATGGAAGGAGGAGATGAGGTTGTAGAGAACACACAGGGTGAAGACAAGAAAGAAACAGATGTTTATTAGTCAATAGTTAAAGCATCAGACTGTCAGTAGAGATGTACAGTGAAGTACAGTACAGTACAGTGAAGTACAGTACAGTACAGTGAAGTACAGTACAGTACAGTACAGTAAAACACCCTGAGCTGAAATCTGTCTGTTTGAGGTAAAGAGGCTGGAAAAGCTTGTCTGAGGTAAACGAGGTGCTCAGCAGAGCTAAGAGGGGACAGGGTCTAAAACTGAGGTTTACTTACATCAATCTCACTGAGCACTATGTCTACAATACTGCCGATCACAACCAAGGCATCAAAGACGTTCCAGGCGTCTCCAAAATACCCCTGAGAAACGCAGGGGGCGAACGGCCACATGTGCGGTTGATTAGCATTTATCATTTAGCATACAAGGTACAAGCTGTTGCTATACTAACATATATAAGTAATCAATCAACACACAATACTAATTAACAGTATTAATGTGTATTCACACACAGATGATTATACAGTTATGACTACTATTAAACAGGAAAGAACTCATGCATTCATCTTCCATGCAGGAAGAGCTGCTGTCGCTGGTTATACTGCAGATGCAGTTTATGCAGTAAATGCATTTGTTCACGTCCAAGAAACAGAGCAAGTCACGGCACACAGAGAAGTTCAGCAGCACACAACAATCTGAGATGCTTACTAGCATTCTGTCCTTCTTCGCAACACAGACCTGCATGTTTAAAAGTGGGCAGTGGGACTAGAAGTTAATGCAGGACTCCAGATAAAAAAATAATCCAGCCTCAGTCACTCAGGGGTAACAGACTTCGAACTGCACTGACCTGAATGTGTCGTGCATGTGTACGTTTCAATAACTCACCCGGGGTTTAAAGGCGATCAACTTGAGGACCATCTCCACTGTAAACACAGCAGTAAAGACCATGTTCAGAATGTCCATCACATAGTTGAACAGCTCTGACTGACCGTAGTGCTGAAAACAACAGGAAGTTCAGTTTAAATCTCAGCTAATGAGAGCAATGATAATATCAGCATACTGTATACAGATACTGGAACGTTTCTAAGAGTTCTTTAAACATTAGGTAAGAAAGTACAACACGCAAGCCACGATAAAGAGAGAGAGATAATACAGAAGGGCACCTGGACGGCGAGGCAGATGGTGTTGAGTAGAATCAGGACGAACATGATGTACTCAAAACCAGTGGAGTTCACCACATACCAGAACTTGTACTGGTACGGGTTTTTTGGGATGTATCTCCTCAGAGGACGAGCCTTCAGTGCATACTCCACACACTGACGCTGGAGAAGAGAGAGATGATGATGATGGCTTTGTATTTCTCATTGTGCCAAATAATCTGTGTTAATTGCGTTAACGAATTAATTCAACATGTCGGTAAGTCATTATTTATCGCATGTAAAAATGAACCAAACCAAATAATAACCAAAACAATAAAAAATACATTCTGATTCAGATGATTTTATGATTTGTATGAAAATAGCTGAACTGATAAGAGAGATTTTTGACATTTATATTTATGCATTTAGTGGACTCTTACTCTATATTTAAAGTCATCTACAGTACAGTGTCATGCTCCAATTAAACTATGGAAAAACGTTTTTCCGTAACCTTTTCCTTTTTCACTTAGGAATGGGTGAGCTTGCATACAAAACCATTTAAATATACTTTAGCATTGCGTCAGCATTGCGTCAGCATTGCGTCAGCATTGCGTCAGCATTGCGTCAGCATTGCGTCAGCATCTCAGAGGGTTGTGAGTTCAATTTCCAGGAAACACACATAGCGATGTGAATAGCTTCAGTGTAGTGTAAGTCACTTTGGATAAAAGCGTCTGCCAAATGCACAAATGTAAATATACAATATAAAGTGCACAAAGAAACACTGTTGTTGTGTTTCAGAGCCTGCTGAGCTTGTTTGCTACCAGCTGAAGTTCTTTTGTAGGGCAGGACTGTTTTGCCCCTTTCCTGCTAAGACCAGCTTTACCTTAGGAGCCCCTAATGCCTGAAAATGCTGCCAAGGTTGCAGTTCACTACGGTTTGGAGCACAGCCAGAGTTCCTCTCACCTGGTTCTTGTCCAGCTCACAGTTCTTGTATTCCTTCTCTCCCTGTTCCTGAAAGGTCACGATGACGAAACCCACAAAGATGTTCATCATGAAGAAGGCGATGATGATGATGTAGATGATGAAGAAGATGGAGATCTCCACACGGTAGTTGTAGATCGGGCCCATGTTCTCGCGGTTGGAGTCGATGGCTTTGTACAACAACCTTAACACAGACAGTGAGAAAAAATGATCAGATTGCAGAGCCAAGAGCCGTTTTTTCAAACTTTTGTGCAGTTCTGGATCGGAGACAAACTAACAGCTACATTTTGTCACTGTGTGTGTGTGTTGGCAGTGTGACACTGAGCAAAATGTGTGTGTATAAAGTAACAGAACACTCAGAGTGTGTTGTAATTACAGGAACACTGGGATACTGCTGGGACTGAGTTATCAACAGATCCAATACAAACACAAAATTCACCACATTTGTTTTTTCCCCTGCAGTCTTTAACAAAGAGCCTCTGCATTAATACAAACTGAACACAAGCCATTTTACAATATCCAATTATATTGTGTGGTTTACAAAAAAACTCACTAATATTACAGCTCATATTGTACGTTACTCTAAACACATAATATTTACAAAATACAATATATACAATAATTAAGCATACTTAAACCGTAGCACGATTTTCTGAAGATGCTTTGAAAGCTAGCGTCACAAAAATATTAACTAAATACAGTAAATAAAAACAATACAAATACAAATTTAAATGTACTTGATCTTATATATAATCTATATTAAGATGTGTATCTACATTGATTTATATATGATTTATATTAAGAGGTACATTATACACACACACAGTGTATTTACATACATTTTTATCGTGTATGATGGATACGCATTCGATTTTATTCTATAAGTGACTTACATTGAGGTGCATATACCGTTCTATAATTAACCTGTATGAAGATATATGATTAGTTAGATATATATATACACTTACGCTGGCCAGCCTTCAAACGTGGACACTGTGAACAGAGCCATCATAGCCATGAGCACGTTATCAAAGTTAAAATCGCTGTTGTGCCAATGTCGCTTCTGAATGATGGGCTGGTTTACATCTCCCTCCTTATATAAGATATATGTTCCCCTTAGAGGAGAGAAAAAAACATTAATTCGGCATTAATCTTACCTTTCTTATACCTCTCTTAGTTATTACTATGACATGGATATGATGATATGTTAGGCTAGTTAATGTCAGTTAGATGATTGGACTAACTTGCACTCCTCTGGACTTGACTTTGCTTCATCGTTGCAACGATAAAACTTTCCCTATAGCAAAAGAAGAAATTTTACTTAGTTATTTACACACATACATACACACACACACACACACATATGTACACATAACCTATTAAACATACATTAACCTACTAGTCTGTTGTTTGTATATGACAGCTCACCTTGAAGAGCTGTACGCCAATGCAAGCGAACATAAACTGGAGCAGTGTGGTGACAATCATAATGTTTCCAATAGTCCTGATGGCCACAAACACACACTGGACCACATGCTGCAGAGGTCAAAGGTTAAAGGTCAAAGGCTGCCAGGCAGAAGGGAAATATAGGCTGCGTCCACTGAGCACTGCTGCCTTAGGACGATGTATTACTAGGCAGGGACTAAGACTTCTGCCTTCCCCTCCCAAAAACAATTGCATTGACACTTTATGCTAATGATGGCAATAGATCAAAATAAAGCAATAGGCAGAACCTTCAGTCCTTTTGCTCTGTTTATGGCCCTGAGGGGACGAAGCACTCTCAGAACTCTCAGGATTTTCACCACTGAGATGGCAGAAGATCTACAAGAAGCAGAAACATTTTAGAGAAATGTAATATTCAAACAAAACAACTGAGATCTCCTGAACTCTGAAAAAGCTACTTTGGAGCAGCACACATTTCATTGGGAAAATCAATTGGAAAATCATTTTATACAAGGACTTTGCTGCTGATATAATCTGGTCTTTTCATTAAGTAATATAATCATCACTCACTGTATGCCAAAGGAGACCAAAGACACGCCAACCACCAGCAAGTCTAGCAGGTTGAAGTAGTTCCGGCAGAACGCCCCCTTGTGGAGGAACGCACCATACGTGGTCATCTGAGAAAAGAGCAACTGGTCAAGATTTGCTCCGAGGTATTACTGACAAACACAGAACAACAAACTCTCAATCAAACGCATTCTCACGCACACTCAGACAGAAACAAATAAATGCACTCTTTTATATCACTCTTTTAAGGGTGGCGTGCTTGGAGCTTAAAAGGCGAGACTCTAATTCTACCGTATCTCCGCCAAACCCTCACGGCTTGGTTAACATGAATGCATTAGTAAGCGTCGTTTCACAATCCGCCACTAGGGGGCCGGGCAAAAAAAACAACATGCTGTTTGTTGCCTGGCTTTAAAGGAGCCTAATGTCTAAGATAAATAGAGAATAAGAGAAAAAAAGAGATAAAATAAGAACAAAAGAAAACATAATAACTATGAACAAAGATAAAATCAGAGAGTAGATTTGCCAACTGTTCCATATAGTAAACAAATGTCCCATATATTACAATTGTGTTCCATTTTAAACCTATACAACTAACACATTTTTAGTATTTATTACTGTTTTATAGGTTTGCAAATAACATACACATTATATTAAAAGATTATATACTATATTAAAAATGACAGATTAGAACAGATCACCACAATCAGCTATTGTTACATTACAAGAAGTACTAGCTTACTGTACTAGAAGCTACTGTACTAGCTTCTTATAGTGAGGTATGCACTATTTTACACTTAAATATCATGTCTGTTTTAAAGAAAAGGAGATCTCTTATTTATTATTATAAGTCCCTTATTTTGTCCCTTAGTTGGCAACCCTTTTACAAAGAAAGAGTAAGAAAGATTCTAAGATCAAGGAGGCGATTTGAAATGAGACCTTCCCTTACTGTTACATTCATGTGAGCCGTTCAAATCTTAAGAACATTCCACCCTGTTACCTTAACATGATTCAAACTGACAACAGGGAGGAAATCTCACGGCAACCTTATTTATTAGCAGGCACAGAAAAAAAAAACAGCCAAATCAAAGCAATTTGCTCCAAAACCATGAATGCAAAGGAGCTAACATCTGAATGCATATGAATACAGATCCAGCCATACGCCACAAGGACAAGCACTGCGGTAAATTACCCTTGGCTGCTGATTTAAGGTCAGTGATGAGTCATTTTGGGAAAAAAATGACATGCATTTAAATATTTTTTATAAGTAACTGCTGGTCTAAGATCAGCCCTGGAAAATCTCTATAAAAACAAAAGGCTATGTTCGGAATAGCATAATAGCTACAAAATGGACAAGCTGCATTGTTGCCCGTTATTGCCTGCTATTTTTTTAAATAGTATACTATTTCTTTTAATAGTACGTGAACAGTAATACTGTAATTTAAAAATAAACAATAACCAAACAGGTCCTACAAGGTCCAAACATGTGCATTTATGCACCTGCCAGACGCTTTTCAGTAAATTTGCTTAGAGTGCAAAGTATACTTTGTGCAGAAATGTAAACATAGAATGGTAATATCCTATTTCAAACATAGCAAAGCTAAAATTACTATGAGCCATTAAATAACATCACGCTACAGCTGTAACTGTGCTGCCCCCTGTGGTTTGGAGGTGGCATTGCATTGATATGCACTCAGTCAAAAGGGATTGCAGACTGAACCATGTTCTGTCCAAGCATGGTTGGCTTTGCCCCCTCTTTTATGGACTGGAAATGAGACCAATCAGTTATGAAGGCATGAGAGAGGCAGCGCTGTTTGCTTTTCACAAAGAGTTGCATAGTTTCATTTTGTCAATGTATTACTTTCCTTAGAAGAGTTTTGTTCCTTTAATTTCACAGACACATCCTGTCTGGTTTCTCCGCATCACTTCCTTAACCTCACGTTGACCAATCAGAGCTGAGTTCGTATCTACCGTCCTACCCAAAAGTGGGCGTCAACGAAAACCTGACAACTCTTGTGCTGAGTGTGCGGTTAATGAAGATACGATCTATGTACGTTCCTTTTCTCTTAGTCTTTTAGTAAAAGAGGTGCCATGGTTTAAACGAAAACAAAGAGATTCTTCAAGCGTGACACACATGTAGGTAATGCAGCCAGGCCTGTGTGTCGACAAGTTACCTTCAAAACGATCTCAAATGTAAACATACTAGTGAAGACATAATCTGCATAGCCTAGGACCTGAAATAAACCAGACGATTACAGCGTTACTGCACATACACCAACATGACACAGGCACAGAGCGGGACGTTTACCTTCAACACGATCTCTACAGTAAAGATAGCAGTGAAGGCATAGTCAAAGTAACCAAGTATCTGCAAAGAGCAACATACATGTTTAACAATGTTTAATTTATCAACGACCAATTACATGACAATACAATTATTCATATAATTATATATGTCCTTATATGGTTATACCAAGGTGTGTGTTATGTTTCAGAGAAGGATGTTTCCTTATTGGGAAAGAAAAAGTTAGAACATGTACAAAACATTCACTGTCAAAGTATCAATCTTTAAAATATCTTTAACTTAATTATCGTCAAATAAAGCTGTTAAACTTAACAGCTTTATTTAACATCAATATATTTTCCACTGTAAATGATTTCGTGTCAATTTTTTTTTTATTTTTTAACATATTTACATATATATTTAAGAAAGAAAGTACAAGAAGAATAATTTCTAGACAATAATTCGTAGACATCTTTTATGGTAGTATGCTTACAATATTGCGGGCAGAGAAGTTTCTGATTGGATCCTCTGCTGCCAAGGAGGCGGAGCTCAGCATGATGAAGACCAGAATGAGGTTGGTGAAGATGTGATGGTTTATCAGTTTGTGGCATGCAACTCGAATTCTAGCGAGAGATAGAGAGAAGCAGGTGTTTGGTGTAGACATTCTAGACCCTGCAGGTGTGTACGTGCTATATAAAGATAACAGTTACAAACTCAAAAGAAAAACATGCATAAATAAAATAATACAGTGTGTGTGTGTGTGTGTGTGTGTGTGTGTGCGCATTGAAAGTGACACATACGGGTTCGTGTTGCTAAAGATGAAGAAAGCACTGCCTTCTGGGATTGGAGTGATTTTCTCCTTCTTAATGAGCTCTGAGATCTTTGGACGGGGCCCGGCGGGGACATCCGCATCATCTTCATCTTCCTCTGTGACACGGACACGGTCGTCAGTACACACTCCTAAAAATACTAAAAATCACATTCCATTCACAATCGCATTCATGCGGTTCTTTACAGTACCTGCATTGTCCTTCTCATCCTCTTCTCCTGCCTGGAGGAAGGAAAGCAAAGCTGATAAATCCACCTACATAAACAGGCACGTATACACACAAAACGCACAACACTGACCTTGACATCGTCTTCGTTCTCATCATTTTCGTCCCTTTCAAACAAAAACAAGACAACAAGCATGTTAAAACACGCAACGACGAACAGCAGGCGCTCAACGTCTGAGATGAACGACCTCGACGAGGTTTAATCTTTTACCCTTTCTTTTTATCACTGTCTGTGTTCAGAGACTCGGCGTCGGCTAGGTTGTCCACGGCGATAGCCAAGAACACATTCAGAAGAATATCTAGGTGAGCGTGTTAAGAACAGAACATCATAACAATGGTGAGCACAAATCCTATAGGCGATATCTGACAATGGAAAACCAGATGTCTCGTTATTGTGTGCAGTCGGATATACAAACATTCTGTAGTATTAGTTTACTGTAGTTTACTTGGAATAATCTTTGGACAAACAGAACTATATGGGTTTTGTGTGCAATGGGTTTTGTGTGCAATGAACCTGCACCCCCCACTAGAGCACCACAGGCCCTACACATTGTTAGCATGTGCGCTATCACCGCCCCATGGCTCTGGCACTTAGCAGACAGTTTTTTCTTGAATGATATTATAGTACGACAAGAATGGCTCTCTGATTCCTAAATAACCTCTTTTTTTTAGCAGGTTTAACATTTTACAAATATGTCACTTTCCATTTTACTTATTTAATCTCATATGACTTTATACTTGCGCGTTAATCGTTAACGTGCATTTGTGTGTTCTAAAGAACAGGATACAGTTTCCACAAATGAAGAGAATGATGAAGTAGATGCACACGATCATTCCTGATGATGACGGCCCACCGTACGCCATAATCCCGTCGTACATGACGGCATTCCAGTCTTCACCAGTGAGAATCTGACACACACATGAGCAAAAACACGCAGTAAAACACACACACACACACACACTACACAGTGACATCTGTGACTGACTCTACAGCCTCTAAACTTATTGTGTCATGGATATCAGCTCACCTGAAACACAGTGAGCAGGGCCTGAGGGAAGTTATCAAAGGTGCTCCTCTTGGTTTGCGTCTCATCGAAGTTAAACTTGCCGCCGAAGACCTGCATACCAAGGAGACTGAAGATGATGATGAAGAGGAAGAGCAGCAGCAGCAGAGAGGCGATGGACTTCATAGAGTTCAACAGAGAAGCCACCAGGTTGCTGAGCGACGCCCAGTGACTGCAGAACACACACGCGACCGTGAGAAACATATTCAACTCAATGTCTGGAAACCTGTTTCGCTAATTCTCCTTCGCCTTCCTCACCGTGTGACTTTAAAGATCCTGAGTAATCGCACACAACGAAACACTGAGATGCCCAGAGGTGACATGATCTCAAACTCCACTAGGATCGTCTCCGTGATGCCTCCACACACCACGAAGCAGTCAAAACGGTTAAAGAGCGACACGAAATAAGCCTGCAGGCCCAGACTGTACATCTTCACCAACATCTCGCACGTGAACAGGGCCAGCAGCACTTTATTGGCCACGTCTACGGGAGACGAGCCAATCAGAGAAGAGGATTCAGTGAGGATTTTCATTGGTTAAATCATCGGTGTAGCTTTGATAAAAGCACAGCGAGAGCTCACCCTGCACTTGTGTGAGCCACAGCGGCTGGTTGTAATGTTCAGAGGAGATGGTCAGTGTGTTGAGGAACACCAGAATGATCACTAGCCAATAGAACGGCACAGATTTCACTGCCAAGCGACAGTTCCTCCGACACAACCGGTTCCAGCGACGCCAGCGCCGACTGTATGAGGAGGCAGTGAAGTTAGACGACGAGGAGATCAAATAATCAAATAATACAGAATGACAGAACCACACACAGAGCAACTTTACTGACCTGAACTTTGATTTCGAAATTTTCTGACTGTAATTCAAAACAAATGACAAGGTTAAAAAAGACACCAGAGTATTCATATATATTTGTTTGGTATAATGTTACAGTTTTATGACCTATGGGATACTGTATGCGTTTATGTATACAGTATGTGTAGGACATCTCACCATGTTGGGCCACAACACGTTGTCTTCTCGTCTTCTCCTTTTTCATTCTCTGTGTTAATGGATTCCGTCTCACTCACTGGCATACTCGCTATTATCACAAACACAAGCTTTAGCAAACACACGGCCAAACACACAGACAATCACCGCATGCAAGTCCATTAACAAACACTTGCACGTTCATCCATTTTTCTGGACCAAAACTTGCTTGTGTGTGAGATGACCGTCTGTCTTTTAAAAAAAACAATCTAGAAAAATACCGAATACAAAAATCAAAAGCTCCATTTGCAAAAATGCATCGTTTAAAAACAAAACAGAAACAGATCAAACGAAAAACTAAAAAATAACACATCTGCATGAGCATCTTTTTAAACCCTAGAAAAAATAATGATCCAATTTATTCTTTTGCTTTGATTCTTCCATGACAGCTCCGCTACAGTCTATTTTTGCAACCGTCCTGGGAAGAAATTCACAAAGATCAAACAAAAACGAGTTTGATCTGTTGGAGTGTTATATTGTAAAATTCGTCACCAGTATACACATTTCTCTGAGTTTCTGCGGCTGCTCTAAAAACTGCTGATCGTATGCCTAGTGATCCGGGTTTAACCTCCTTTCTAAGTTTTAAGCGCGCTGTCACTGTTTTAAAGTGTGATTTTTAAACACTGCATTCATACTTCTGCTGGTCTGATCGCTGACTCACTCTGGTTTTCGAGACACTGACAGTGAGAAGACTAAATCAGTACAGGAAGGACGCGACAGGAAACGGAGGAGTTTGAAAACACCAGCGTTGAGGAAAAACTGATGAATGCGAAGACCGTACGGTAGATGTTGATGGACAAAACACACGTAGCATGAAAAGAAACCGGCAGTGTATTGACACACCACAGCGTTCACATGACGTCACACACATATAGACCATTATCAGATAACATATTGTAAGTTCCTGTAGCTCAATTGCTAGAGCAATGTGTTAGCAGCACAAGGGTTGTGGGTTTGAATCCCAGGGAACAAATGTATGCCCTCGACTGAAAGTCGCTGTAAGTCGCTTTGGATAAAAGCGTCTGTCAAATTCATAAATGTTATCAGATTAGCTTGAAAAACACTTATATTTAAACTTTACGATATTCCCATGGTAAAGTTATAGATAATAAGCTTAATATAAAATAAAACCTAATATAGAAATCTACAGTGGTCAGACAGGTGTACATCAGTTATTAGACTTTAAATGTGGCTCATCCAATCAGATTTTAGAGAAATAGTATTTCTTATTGGTCTGATAATCTAACCCTGAAAATCATCAGGTTATCAGATGCATTACAAAGTCACTCTGTGTTTCACTTCAGAGGGTCAGAGGGGGTGTTGGGGGTGGTGGGTGGGATTTACCATGAGTGTCAGAGGACTGGCTGAAAAAGCCAAACCCTCTCTTCTTCTTCTCCATCAGACTGGCCAGCGTAACCCCTTCATTTCCCATGCATCAAAAGCCCATGCATGATACACAGCCGCGGTCACATGGTCACACGGTCACGGGGGCCAGAAGCGGCAACATCGACACAGGTTAAAGCAACAGGAACAAGAACAGCACCAACACAACAATTAACAACAACAATAAACAACACCGACTTTAAAGCAACTGGTAAGCTGGAAAGGAGCAAAGGATGATGGGTACTGGTTAGTTCACAATGAGTGAGAGCAGGTTATTGATGATGTCACTGCGTCACAGTGCAATGAATTCAGCGATGGAAGGTAAGTGGACACAACTGATCCGATGAGGCTGATAATGGAGACGTTAACCTATGACCTTTATCACTATATGGACCATTCAGGGTCAATGCAAATAAATTACAAAAATAAATATTTTAAAATGTGATTTTATTATTTTAATCTAAGCAGCTTCAATGTTCATCACATCTTCAATCACAATATGGCGAAACTGTGCAGATAGAACAATAATTAATTCAATGAATTAATTTTTAGTAATTTAATTACCACGAAAAACAACACACGAAATGGACAATTCAACTCAAAATTCAAAGTACAATTTATCAGTGCTAAACTAAATCCTGACTAAAATAAAACAGACTTTTTCTGAAATCAGATGAAAGTGGAACCTGGTTTTACGTTCGTGGAATAATCTCTACCGCAGAGCTTTCCAGACAATTGAGTTCTGTGGGTTTGTATCAATCAATTCTAGTGAAAAAGCCTCTCAGAGCAACCCGGCTGCCCTTTCCCAGAACTAAGCTGTGAGGTCAGAGAACTGCTAGCTGCTCGCTGCGGTTTCAGTGACAGCGGAGGGTAAACGTGCCCTACTGTAGCAGCTCTAAACGCTCAGAATCATGTGCTGCTTATATAAAGGGGATTTGGGATTAGTCCTTATTTTGCTCAGTTTCTCCACTTCATACCCCTCCCAGAAAACTCGCCTCGCTCTGTGGATACCAGTTATACTGACTCCCTTTAACAGTTAGCTTGTTCGAATTATAAACAGAGTTTTTAAAGTTGGAGTTTTTAAAAAATGTCAACAGGGTCTCAAATGCATTACTAAAATGCTTTATATCTATATTTTAAAATGAATATAAATATGAGATACCGCAAGAGTGCAGAGCTATAAAATTAGTCATTTGGTTTTGGGAATATTTGATGAGAAATATCTGAGTTTGTATTGTAACTTTGGTGTATTGTCACATCTGAGACCAATTTGAGACACTGTTGAGATCTTCTCTTGAACTCCACAGGACACATATGTTAGATTACTGAGGACTATGCGAGAAACATCCGAGAAGCAAAAATCATGTCAATCTCATCTATCGCTTTCTATGAGAAACAACTGAGACATTAAAGAGACCTCGATTTGTTTTCTTTCATATGGTAGAGACTACGATGACGATGTAGAAAATGTAGGAAATCTGTGAAGAAAATATATGAAACTTAAGATATTGTCCAGTAGAAAATGCCTCAAAGACGGGATTCAAACTCGGTTGACTATTCAGTACGGTAGCAGACACTCTGACCTAATGGATGTTTGACTTTGATTGACATTTGTGCACTTAAGTGGTAGAGACAACAGTTCAGAGCCCGCTGACTGCTCTTCATGTATTTCAACAGAAATACACCAGAGGCAGCTGTTTTGGTCCTGCTGACGTCTGTTCTGTGTCACGCAGCGGTTTGATGGCCATGACGGGCCAATTAAACCAGACTGTGTCTGCTACAAAATATAGCAACTCTTTAGTTATAATGTCATCCATGGCTTTTAGAACTCCTACATGAGGAATGGAATTATGAAACCAAAACAGAGCAAGAGCAATTAAGAGACGGTATCTGACTGCCTAAAACCAAACTTTAGAATATATCTCGACAAGCATAACTCACTTGAAACTCCACAAGTTGAAGATTTGAAGATAGTTTGAAGTTTGAAGATGGACTAAATGGTCATTTTAAAGTACTTTTGATTAAATGATGTACGTGCTTACTCTTATACTGGGAATTTTCATGTGATAAAAGGTTCCAACATACAGTTTACTATGCTGAAAAGACCAGCATTGGCTAGTATGTTGGTTAGTGCTGGTTTGGTTCTTGTCTAGCTGGTTGTCCAGCATAGCCATGTCATTCCCCAGCAAACAATACCAGCATGGTCTAGCTCGGGGATCTCCAATCCATGTTCCTGGAAGTCCAGTCCTCCAGAGTTTAGCTCCAACCTATTCCAAGAAACCTGCCTGGATGTTTCTAACAGTCCCAAAGACGTTGATTAGCTGGTTCAGATGTGCTTAAGTTAGTATTGGAGCTAAACTTTGCAGGTCTTCTTTGGACCTCATTGGAGATCTCTGGTGTAGCTGATGAGGTTGGCTGACTAAGGGATGCTTACTAAACTATCTTACTAAATTAAAAAGCCTGCCTGGGACACCAGCTTTGAAAACGCAACACATTCTGGAGAGCAGCAATGCTGGTCTTTTTAACAGGGATGTTCCAGCATAAAGTGTGACTACAGTAGATGATTGTTTAACAAAAACAGCATTTGTCGTGGAGTACTCACGATTGCGTTTACTCTCCTCATCTTCCTCCTCGTTCTCCGGGTCGATGTCTTCTGCCTGCGTGATCCAGTCCAGGTATCCCTTCAGATCTTCCTCCAGCTGCTGCTTCTCACGCAGCTTCTGAAAATCTCCACGAGCCTTTGCTTTCTCTCGTTCCTTTGAGAACTCTCTGGGTTCAGGAACACAGTGTTAATTCAGTAGATCTAAATCAACCAAATATACAACCACACCTCACAATGAATTTAGCAACGTCGTTACCTTTTAAACCATGAGACATTTAACTTAAAGAACCAAAACGTGTGTAGGTTTCAACACAATGAAGACACAAATATTTCAACCCTTTATGACTGTCAAACATGGTCCATACAGCAATAGTAAAAGTGAAAAATCATTTATAATAAATAAGTTATTATCTAAGGCAATTCCCACAAATAATGTACATTTTCTAATATTTAGATGGAGGTAAAAATAACAAGGTGCAAATGTTTCAATGTCCTGCCAGCAGGAAGCAAGATCGCACATCAAGCACTCATACTGTATATGAAAGGTCACTGTATATTAAAAGGTCACAAAACATGTCCGGCGCCCATAATAGAATGGCAGAAACACAATAATGAAATCTAAACCTAATTTCAGACGACTGCATGATCTGCATCTCGTCTGGTGAAATATTAATAACTGCTGGAAATAAATATCTTGTGGGACTTTATGTACACAGGAAGGAGATTCATTTCACCCTTCAGGGAGGTCAGAGAATCCAGGCTGCTTCTCTCTGAGGAGGATGAAGGTGAGGAAGAGGAGAATGAGAGGCACTGGTGGTCTTCAGACGTGAAAACAAAACAGACCGATTGTCTGTTATGAGCCCTCATCTGTCAGGCTCAGTTAAACCTCATCCTCTCCATCCAGTCTCCATCCTGTCTACCTCCACACCTCTCCATGTTCCTCATGTCACCTCAAGATCTTTCTGATGTTCCAAGTCATCACTAAACCGTATTTTACACTAGACATACTGGCATACATTTTTTGCAAATGTTGCTTCTGAATTAGCGTCACATAGTCCCGGTCAGTGTGCTGTACTTCAGTTTCTCTCACAGTAAAGCAAACTACTCTCTCTTATTGACATCTAAGGGAGTTCTTCTCTCATTGGCTTCTTTACACCCTTTGTGCCATTAAGTTTAACAAGGTCAACCGCTAAGAACCAACATGTATTATCTCACAGCACACACCACTCTGAGGCAGCAGAACACTGTAGAACTGTCATACAGTACAGTACAGTACAGTCATGGACAAAGGGTTGGGGCCATCTCTACTGTAGTCTTGCCAATTTTAAACCTAATCTGTTGTCGTTTGTATAATGCTGAGGACTGATTTCCTATTGATGTCCCATCAACGGCACATTGTGCAAAGAAGGTTGGCATGGCCCCAACGGAGGCCCCAAATAGGACTGATGTCCTATTTGAATGGCAAAGCAGTTAAAGAGGGTTTTTTTGAAAGGTGATGTAAAGTAAGCGATTTTCTGGAAAGCCTGCATAAAATGTGCCTACTTCCTGACAGATACCACTAGAATAGATGTCCTGAGACATCAAGACTATCTCTGATGTGACAGCACTGGGCTCAGGAGAAAAAGCAGCACAGGCCATCAGAAAATGTCTCAACCTATCAATCATTTTAGGATGGTAGGATGTAAGCATGTTAGGATTTGCTGACTAGCGCATGGGGGGGCGGGGTTTTGGAGAGATGCTGTGTGATTGGTGCAATTGAAAGAGATCTAATTTGGCTGCCAGGTTAATACATTTTGATAAAAGTCAAAACAATCTATTAATAACATGCATCAATGAAACGATAATTTTATAAAAATATAAATAGATTGCAGATACGACACTCTCAAAAAGATTTGTATTTGTTTACTCGGTTAAACGGAGTTAATTGTAACTGAAACATTAATTTAAGTAAAGATGTTTTTATTTTTGGCCATGACTGTACTTGATCAGGTCTGTCATCACACTCCACACTAAACCCCATGCAGATCCACAGGAACACTGTTCTCAGATCAGATGTTAATAGAAAAGACCAGCAAACATGAAAAATCACTGCACACTGAGTTTGATGGACGTCTTACCCACTGAGTACACCCAGCACAAGGTTCAAGACAAAAAACGAACCCAAAATGATCAGACTAACAAAGTAGATCCATGGGGTCTCCCAGCCAATGGCATCGTTCACCTACAGGGGCCCAAACAGCACGGTTAACCCAGAGAGAGACTCACTGAAGCTCTGATAAACTCCAGTAATGGAGTTATGGATTTTGTCCCGGGTGAGAGAGATACAGGAAGTGAAAACACAGGTCAGGGTCCACAGTGAGGAGAAAAGAGGAGCTGCTCACCCACTCAACACACCCAGAACCAGGTTCAAGACGAAGAAAGAGCCGAAGATGACCAAGCTCACAAAATACACCCATGGCAGCTCCAGCCCCATTGCATCATTCATCTGAGAGAGGAAGAGGAGGACAGCGGAATGAGAGGAAGATGGAGAGAAAGAAAAATAAGAATGAAACTTAAGTGTGAAACAGGAACTGTGAAGGAAACAAAAACTGAGAAAATGTTTTGCTCAAAATAAGATTTTTGAGCTGGTAGGATTGTGAACAACACACTCTAAGTGTATCTTCATTTTTAGACAGGCATTTTGTGAAAAGACAGTTGTAAGTGTTAAAACGATAGCAAAAGACACGTTTTAGCACAATAAATCAAGTAAAATATAAAAGGTTACAAAAGATACAATCTCTCCAAGCTTTTAAGATGTCTGTCCATTAATATAATGTTGAATGTCTAGTAAAAGTTCATTCAGAAATGTGGCTTTTTAAATTCAAAGCAACTGTGTTTCCAGTGATATAAAAAACAGGTGTTTTACATTATAGCTCTTAATATACAGTAAATTTGAACAGTGCTGAAACTCTGTGCTGACCAATCAGCATACAGGACAGAGAATGTCCGTTTTATGTAATACCATCCAAACAGAATAAACCCTTAAAAAGGTTGATAACATTCACAGACAGACATTTTGGTGGAAAAATTTTTCTTTTGGTATTCCCTTGTGAGGGGCTGGTTTCTACATTTGGAAATATCTGGCCCAGTTGATCCGAACTACAATTTATCCAGACATCCTCTGCTTTCAATCTAATCGAACTGAAGCTGCTGTAAATGAGCAGTGTGGTACGGTGAACTGGAGGAAATGTATTCCGGAGGATGATGTTAGAGGTGGGCGAATCTCAAACGGAGCACAATGGTCAGTCACAGACCCTTCAGTTCCTGCTTCAGTGTGTGGGATGCTAGTTTGAGCCTCTCACAATCTCCTCGAAGCACTAATGACCGTACAAACACTAAACTCCTTGATACGGAATATCATTCTTTTATATAGAAACATCATTGATTTAATTGTGCCAGAGGATGTCTACGCTAGCTAGAACGCTAGCAGTGGAATGCTAGCAGTAAACCAGGGTACAGTTAGCATGCTAATACTGACCCAGTAGAGAACGTCTGTCCAGCCCTCCATGGTGATGCACTGAAACACAGTCAGCATGGCGAACATAAAATTGTCGAAGTTTGTTATGCCTCCGTTGGGGCCGTGCCAACCTTCTTTGCACAATGTGCCGTTGATGGGACATGTGCGGCCATGACCATTAACAGCACACGGCGCAGGTTCATCCTCTGCAATCATTTCTGCAGTGCACAGAAGAGAGGCAAACACTAAATGAACACAACAGCGATATAAACATGCACGTACACAGCGATTCCAGGGAAACATGGTGTTACATGTGAACTTCATGTAGCATGTAGATCAGGGGTATTTAATTCCGGTCCTGGAGAGTTTAGATTCATCCTTAATCAAACACATATGAACAAAACAATCAAAGTCTTTAGAAATATGTAATATGTATGATTTAGTATTTGGAATGCATTGATTTGTGTTCTCTATGCATTAACTAAAAACTCAGGTTTTTAAGCTAGGGTAACATAGGGTGTGTTTGATTCGGGTTGAAACTCAATTCAGCAGGACTGCAGCCCACCCGGACCGGAGCTGATAAGCCCCGATGCAGATGTATACACCAAAAGATCAGAATATTTTGGAAATCACTATGAGTTTAACAGTATATTAACTAATATATGTTATTTCCAATATTTTTAGCAATATCATTTAAATATTCAGTGCGCGAACGCGGTTACTCACCCGCCCCTTGAAAATAACACGTCGCGTGCATTTTCCCGATGAAAAGCTCCAGACCGATGATGGCATAGATGATGATGACGAACAGAACCAGCAGAGCGATGTGGAGGAGAGGAACCATGGCTTTAATGATGGAGTTCAACACCACCTGTAAACCTGCGCACATGCAACCGGAATATAAGTGTGTGTGTGATTGTAAGCACGCGCACAAATCAACACTCGTGGTTTATATTAAACTTTCAGATGCAATTTCTATGCTGAATGCACATGTGCGTGCACACAGAAACACAGATAGAGAGAGACAGACATACACAGACAGACACACACACACACACACACTTAGTCTTTAGGGCACTGAGTTTAACAGCTTGTTCAGAGCGAACGCTCCTGAGGGGTTGCAGTTAGGAATGCTGCGCTTCTCTTGCCATATGGTCACATCATGCGACATCTCTCACCCATCAACCTGCTCTCGCTTGGGGCCCCAGCACTCTGGGGTGTAAGCAGGGCCCCTGTCACAGCCCATCACTGTTTTAAGAAACCCTCGTACAGGTGGGAGATTTATTTTGTACTCACTGGGCACTCCTGATACCAAGCGGAGCGGTCGAAGCACTCGGAAGGCTCTGAGGGCTTTGACATCAAAACCTCCCGATTTTCCTCCGTGGCCATGAGCGGCCGGGGGGATTCCAACAGTTTCCTTCTCCCCATCTTTGGTCAAAACTTCCAAAACAACACTAAACAATCTGGAAAAAATAAATGAATGGTAAACATTTCGAAGAAACACAGCTAAATATTTTACGTTGTTTTGAAGAAAATGTGGCATTTGCACCACAGGCGAAAGTCACCACAGCACTGCTAAGGTGTGGTGGGTGGTTGCCAGGTTACATATAAGAATATTTTTGATTTTCGATTGACCAATCAGAATCAAGTATTCCAGAGAGCGGTGTAATAGGTTTTAACAGATTTTCAAAAAAATCGAATTAAACAAAAGCAGGGGTTTCCATTCTTTGAAAACAACATAATCTAATATAGTCAAAACACAAACAACAAGAACATCAGAGAACATCATCTGCTGAATGTGCATGTGCAGCGCACACTAATAAAGCATTAGCCCAGCTAACAATTTCAGGCTGTAAGAACATTTCCCCAACGTGTCCATTTAGTACCAAAAATGTTAAAAATGTTATTTTGAATGTTCTTGAAACATCCCGTTTTTATACGTTGTATTAACATTACTGCTTAGTTATAAAGCGTTTCCAAAACAATTTTTTAATTCTGTAATGTTTTAATAAAGTTCCACTAACACAAAAAAAGTTCTACTAATGTAACTGCGGGAATTATTTTTAAAACTTTAAGAGAACATTTGTAGAACATTAGCCAACGTTCAATGTTTACCGTTCCTGTGTATTATGAGTTATGGAATATTTACAGCAGCGAGGATCAGAATATAATATTGAAATATATGTAATCAACCAAATAATGCGATGAATGCACGTGCAGATACTATCATAACCATGAAACATGGGATACAATGAATAAGTGACTGTCTGCCTGTTATTATTCATGGATGATTTTTGAATACAGAGGGACCACGGTGTGGGAACAGAAGATGAAGAACGACAGTCCCGTGAGCAGAGAGAGAGAGAGAGAAAGAGAGAGTGAGAGAGAGAGAGAAAGAGAGAGAGAACAGATCGAAACGTGACCCAGCTACCCAGTGGACTGTGTGAGAATCGGTAAGGGAGAGATACACGGTCAGACAGAGCAGAGAAGAGATGCGCTGATGAGGAAGAACAGAGGAAGTGGGAAGGATGCAGATTAAGTAGAATATACAGGCTGAGATGATCTACAGAGGAGAAGCGAGCTGGTCTACAAGTTAAAATAACCATCAGCAGTGAGATCACTAGAAACAGGTGGATGGAACATGACTAGAACACGTTGCAAGCCAGACTTGAACCTGCATTGCCAGCATGAGCACCACACCTTAATGTGCCAGGAGCATGTGTCTTAACCCACGCACCAGTGCTTCAGCACAGCTGTGATGGGTGGTGAAGCAAGAATGGGTGATTAAGAGGTATTTTTAGGAAAGGCCAGAAGAGAGGTCAGGCAGGAGAGAGACCTTAAGGGCTGGTCTCCAGCATAAACATTAAGCCTAAGATCAAGAAATGGCCACTGGAGAAATGACTCTCATTATCAGAATATAGTAAGAAAGACGACAGCTCTGGTCACGGGTCCCTCGTGTCTTTTCTGGGTCATACAGCTGCACAAGGAGTGTGTGTGTGTGTGTGTGTGTTTTGGGAGTTGAGAGGAAGGTGAAGGCCATCATAGAAGAAAGTAACATTTCCAAAGGATCATGGGAAAAAAAAAGGGAAATACAATACATGCAATTATATAAAAAATCGACTACATCCCAAACACCAGTTGTGAACCGCTGTATGTTGTGAAATGCAGGCAGGTAACACACACCCTATGACGACGATGACAAAATCCAGCATGTTCCATCCGTTTCGGACGTATGCGTTCTGGTGCATCACCAGCCCGTATGCTATGATCTTCAGGAAGGTTTCGATCGTGAAAATGATGAGGAAGGCATATTCCACTGTTTCCTGCAGGAGAACGAGAGAGAGAGAGAGACATTAATACATTAAATAAACGAGACGCAAACAAGACGACTGTTTACACACAGCAAGAGCACAGAGCTTCAAACATAACATGATTAACATACATTAGCTCAGGCACACTGATCCTGGAAGAATTTGAGGGGAAAATTAAACATTCGTATTGGAACGTCCCATTGACATTGCACATTTGTATGCAGACTTTGGTGACTAAGGAAGTCTAAGCACCGTTTAAGACATTGTTTAGATTTCTAAAATGCCACAGAAAACACATTATTACTGCCCGTTTCGTAGAGGAAAACCGAAACGCGCAAGACTCTGCAAACAAAAGCAAACGGTTCCATTTAGTCACTGTTCTCAAGAGAACCACACAAATTTAAAAGAACTTTGAGCACACACACGACTGAGGCCAGCCCATATTATCAAAACATCTAGAAATCAACACAACCTCACTTTAACGTCAACATCTTTGCATGAGTGACATACAGTAATGCAGTAAATGCACCAGTGTGGCGTAACTAACACTGCAAGGTTTTTTCCATGCATTAAAGCATGCGACTCAGTCGTGGCAGAGGAGAGTGGCTCATGTTTTCAAGGCATTGACAGTCTTAGACACAGCCATTAAACACGTCAAATAGCATCTCTTTACACAAACACACACACACACACACAAACTTAAGCGTTGTCCTTTATGTGTGTGTAACAGCTGGGCAAAGGTTATACAATGAAAGAGGTCGGTGTGTGTGTGTGTGTGTTTAAGTGTAAGAACATCGGGGAGTTTTTATATGCTGTTGGGCTTCGCTTCACCAACCATTTACAGACGACAGAATGGAGCACTTAGACCTGTGTGAGAGACAGAGCGATTTCTTACTGCTGGAAAACAAGACAGCATGATCATGCTACTGTAAGGAGAGGGAGAGAGACACAGAGAGACAGAAAAGAGAGAGAGAACCTAGACACATGATCCTGCTATTGTAAAGGGATGGATGGATGGATGGATGGATGGACGGATGGATGGACAGACAGACACAGGCAGACAGACAGACAGACAGATAGATGGATAGATAGATAGATAGATAGATAGATAGATGGATAGATGGGATAGATGGATGGATGGATGGATGGATGGATGGATGGACAGACAGATGGATGGATGGACGGACAGACGGATGGATGGACGGACAGACAGATGGATGGACGGACAGACAGATGGATAGATAGATGGATAGATGGATAGACAGACAGCAATGGATAGGTCATCACACAGAAAATAATATTTACAAGACGTCAGAACACAAATACACTTGCCAAAAGCATTGCATTTACATATAATGTTAGCATTGCTGTAATACACTAATACATACTGTATTATTTAAACACAAATTATTTAAATTAGCAGGCCAGAGATTACAGCTGACTTTGATATCAATGAGATCAGAGGTTAAAACATTTAAATACATTTCAACCAACTTTTTATGTAAATAAATGACAAATTAAATGTATTGCAAAAATTGTACACATACTCTGTCAGACAGTTAAATAACATTGCATGATGTTATTATTGCATGATTGAACATTTTCAATTATTAGATTTGCAACATTAACAGCCTTTAACTTCCTATACTGTTTATATAAACAACGACAAAACAAATTTACATATCAAACAGACAAATGAGAGCAACAGAGGCTCATTAAGCAGTATGATATGTGTGGTTGAGGACAAAGTAATAGAGAATTCCCAGTCCATTACCCCCCCCAAACACACACCACTTTGTTCATCTATCAGCAGAGTGTGCGTGTGTGTGTGTGGGGG
>JAZGTI010006972.1:0-22448 GCA_036877585.1 Botia kubotai | reverse complement strand
CAGTTCAGCACATGAGCCTCACACCATCATTACTGTAATGTGTCTGCACACTTTACTGCAGCTTTTTATTAAAGCTCCTCAATAATTATCACTCTGTATTAGAGAATTTCTTGTGTTTTACAGTAAATAACTGTAATATGACAATTTGCTTAGTTGAAATTAACACAGAGGTAGTACAAAAAATACTATGATGTGTAAATACTTTTAATTTGTATAATTTTAATTTGTACTTTAAATACAATTTAATATATATATAAATGCAACTGAATTGATCATTTTTGCATTACAGTAATGACAGTGTGAAGGTAAAATGTGCTTAAATATTTCCATAATTTCTATGGACATGTTCCTGAGAGATTTTGTAACAACAGACTTGTAACGGTCATGTGACTTGAGGATTTGTGATTTGAATTCAAGTAGCTCCAGATTGTTGTTCATTGAATGAATGATCTGCCTTTAATTAGCTGGTCTAATTGACCCTAAACTGCTCCAAACGTCCTGAACTCAGTGTTTCATCTTCAGCAGATTTGGCTGGAAGCTGCTCTGACTGTTTTAGTGATGTGTCTCAGATGAAGTCTGGTGGTCACTCACAGTTCACCGTTCATTACAGGACAGAGCACACGTGTCACTTCCTGTTTGTTCTCTTTGGTTGTTTGTTGTTTGGCTTGTCTTTTATTGTGGTGACGTTGTTTCTCCTAAAAGCTTTATCTCTTGTTTTTCAGGAAATGCAGATGTAAAATGTTTAAAGACTAGCGTCGTCTTCACAGCCAACAGTGATGTGTCGTTCTCTGTTTCTTTCTTTCTCTTTGCTGTAAGTTTCCTTGTGTCTGTGATTTTGGCTGTTTTCTCCTCTGCAGCGTCTCATCCTCTCGCCGTACTGAGCTTCAGCTTTACTGTGGTGTTTTACCTTTTATTGCACTTACGGAGGATGAAAAAAGATTCTAAAAGCAGGAAGTTGTGGACGTTTTGAACCTGATGGTGTGTTTGCTGATGGGGCTCGTTGATTTATCTTGTTATTTACTGCTCCTCTTCCACCTTTAAATGTGACATTTGACTGGCAGTCAACAGAAACAATGCTTTGAATTTTATACATGTATAATCCTTGTTGTGTACTTATTAAATATTTTGATTTCAAACACACTGTGTTTTTACATTTGTGCCCCGTTGTTAGAGTTTTATTCAAAGTGACTCTTCAAGGTTTTATCAAATTCAGCCATTCTTTGAAAACTGAACCCATGATCTCTGCATTGGTAGTGCCTTGCTTTGAAATATTTTCATCAGGAATGCTTGTTTTTTCATCAATAACTGCTGAAATGATGTTGCAGCATTGGAATTCTCAGATTAGTTTAATAGAAAGTTTCACAGTGTGAATAATTAGATGTTATGATATTTTTTTGTTTATTTAGATGTGATTTTTTTAGAGTTTATTTTCAGAGTTTTTTTGGTTCAAATGTTGCTTTATCGAGTCAGGAGATGTAATGAACAGAAAGAATCTGAAATCAATGTGAATAGCAAAGCAATGCACAAATGAGAATTTGAGGAGCAATGACTTTTGGGGACTTGGGTATCTTGGCACAGTCTGAGACATTGTTGAGATATTTCCTGAAACTAGAGACATAAGGTTACTGGAGTCTCTTTCTTTACAAGAAGCAGAAGACTTTAACAAAAGTTCCTATTTCATCTCAATAAAGATTGCACACCAAAAATCTCTCTCTGATTGTTTGCTATTCTACTGAGGGCCTGATCAGGGTGCTGACAAATACACAGACCTCTGTTCTGACTTAACAGATCCAGTCAGCGGCTTGTTTAATAAAACAACCCACACTCAATGTGAGATTTCCTCTGAACAGTGAGCAGCATATTGTGTGTATTATTAAGTACTTAAAGTATATGTTTGCATACTGCTTCACATGCTAATTTTGAAGAGAATGCTGTGTGAAGTGTACAGTAGACACAGATTCCAGTGGTGACTGAACACATTACATACTGGTCGTTTACTCAGAAAAGGTGAATTTCACCCCAATATAACAACATGTGAACTCCACAGAGACAAATGGGACTCAAACCACCAACCTACTGTAAGGCCACGTGTCTAACTGTATAGAGTAAACTATTAGCCTGCTGTTTACAGACTCATTTCTTTTTCATAATCATAATTTAATTTTTTTTAACTTAAGTGCTTTATTAACATGACAAAAAACTGTGTGGAACAACTTACATGTGCTCAGTGGGTACATGTGCCTTACAGTATAAGGGTTCCTGGTTCGAGTCCAGACTGAAGGACCACACTCTTTCTGTGTGGAGTCTATATACATATATATATATATATATATATATATATATANTACATATATACATATACATATATACATACACACACACACTTTGAGTTGAAGAAAGGTTATTCATTAAGTACATTTTAATTAGAGTTAAATAAAGTTTAAGTTCATTTATTTACACAGAGACGCTCTCTCTCTCGCTCTCTCTCTCTCTTTCTCTCTCTCTTTCTGTCTCTCTCTCGCTCGCTCTCGCTCTCGCTCTGTCTGTCTTTGTGATTCAGTAGCTCTGTGCTTACTGATCGCGTTTCATTGTTGTTTGTAAAACAACATTTTTTTTGCTTCTGTGCTTCTGTTTTTAACTCGATTTATTCGTCAGACGCGCGACACTGGAACTATGAGCTTCAGAAGTCAGCAAGAAGGAGACCGGAGGCTGCCCGTCTCAGGTGACTCGTCACGGGTGTAAGAGTGAACTCGAGGCCGCTGGCGCTGCGGCCTTGTGCGGGTGTTTTAATGTTTTACGCGACAGCACAGCAGAGCGCTCCGGTAATGTGATAAAAGCTCATTAAATATTAAAATAAGACTAGAATATGGATTAAGTCCGATCATAACTGAAAGCTGCCCTTTAAATTAATCTTAGTAAATGTATTAGTTTATAGAGATTTACAGACCTGCAGTATATAGAGTTTTTTTAGTTTGCATTTTTAATTATTCATTAGTTGTTAATTAGATTAAGATCATAATGTACTTGGGGGCAGGACTTTGTTTAGACTTACTAAAGTTGATAGCAAAACCTCATTTGAACTGTAACTGAAGTTAAACTGGGTGTTTTAACAGTGTCCATCAGGATCACATATGGCTTCATGTGATGTCACATTGACATTGATTGACAGATGATGTTGGAGGCACCTGTGCAGGTGAGTGAGGCTCTCAGCATCACAGCTGGAGAATGAAGAGCAGACACGCCAGTGAATCCATCTCGCACGCTTCCCAGGACATGAACCTGAACCACCGTTTGACCTTGACCTCCTGTGCCTTCAAACCCGGGCCCGGATCGGAGTTCTGCGGGCACGGATGTCTGGAGGAGTCAGAAAAACCATGCGATGGTTCGTCTGACCAATCAGGGCTGGAGAATGTGATGTCATGTTGCAGTAGAAGTGAAGTGGTTTGTGACAGGGCCACAGTGACCTCAGAGGACGACAGCAGGTCTTCACTGTCCAGTACAGCAGACGACGAGAACAATGTCACACCAGAGATCCAACAGGCCTACAGAATATTCCAAAGCTTTCTTTCAGAAAAGCACAAAGCAACAACAGCCCTGTTTTGGCATCCTATTGGTTCTGGATGTCAGGAGGACCAGGCCCCTGACAGCGAGATGTGTTTTAAAAGGATGGATGATAAATTTGTGAATCGGGAGTATGAATCCATCACAGCGTTTGTGACTGATTTCAGACTGATGTTGGAGAACTGTTACCGGTTTCATGGGGTGGATCACTGGATCTCCAGACAGGCCCAGAAACTGGAGGTCATTCTAGAACAAAAGCTCACCCTTCTGTCCAGGTAAATAATCTGTAATGATCAAGAGAGATTTCACAATGTGTTTTTTACTTTTTGTAATAATGTCTCATGATGTATTCTGGGCTGTAGTCATCAGTAAAGTTTATCCAAAGTAACTTTAACTAAACTAAACAAGTGTTTAAGAACTACAAAATGTTTAACAGCACATCATATTAAGAAGCTAAGAAAACTTTGTCAATTCTGTCAATTCAGAGGATTGAAATTCTGTTTCCCTCAGAGCCACAGTGTAAAACACCAACATAACACAAAGTGACAAAAATAAGTATGATAAAAATAATACAACAAAAATATGAAAAGTAACACGGCAAAATAATACAATATGTACATTAAGACAGTTGAAGTACAGGTGTGTGTGTGTATACACATGTGTGTGTTTGCACACATTATTTTAACCAGTATTACTGGTTGTGGTTAAGTTTTGGTTATCAGTTGATGATCTTGGCATGATTTTCTCTTCGCTAGAACCTTGAGGGAGAAAACGACTCTGGCCGTGACATCTGGTGGTCGCTTTGGCACAGAGGATGAGAAAAGTCCAGCAGGGATGTCGTCCAGGCGGCGATCAGTACCCAGGTGTCTTGCTGCCATCACGGTGGGTGGAAGTGAGTCTATTATGGTTCAGGCTTTGAGACTAGAGGAGCTACAGCGAGCCAAAGAGGACAAAAGGTGAGACCAAAATGGTACTGACACTGTGATGTAAACATAAAGAAGAATCTCGTAGTCAACATGAAGTCAAAATTTGCCTCGTTTGCTTTATGGATAGACGTTTATAATCCTCTTGTACATGCTTCAGCAATAGTGATTCATGGGTGCAAAAAACGTTATCTCAGCTGTTAACCAACAGTCACAACTGTTTAGACCGTTTCAGGTAATTCAGCATTTAATCACAGGAATAGTTAACACAGTAAAGTAATGTTAGTTATGTAGTAAATGTTATTGCAATGGTAATGGAAGGTTTAATATAAAACATTTTTGGGACACATGGAGGTTCTGGAGGTTGATCTTCACCTACAGTCCCATTAGAAGTATGTGCTTCAGGTGTTTAATGAGGAGAGACAATCTCCCACAGTCCACAATCATTTCTCACTCACTTTTCACTTACCAGTTTTCATCTTATCAGTTGCTCATTAAGTGTTCCGCTCAGACTGTTCAGTTGTCATTTCAGACTAACCTGTTGTACCTTTGTTGTGACCTTTGATATCTAGGCAGCGAGAGCTGGAGAGGAAAGAGGCAGAGGAGGTGTCGGCCAAAGAGGTGGAGGAATGGGAGCGTTCCTTGCTCTCCCTGGCAGAACCGAGTTCCGTCTGCACCATGTGGGAGCTGCCGGCCATCGGCCATTTCCTGTGTCTGGCCCAGATGACTCTGAACCTCCCAGAGATTGTTTACTACGAGCTGGAGCGATGTTTGTTGATGCCCCGCTGTAGTTCTTTCCTCGCTAAGGTCATGACCTCTCTTCTTTGCCCCCTGCACAAGAGAGCCACCCTCCACCGTCGTCCAGCGCTGCACTATAGGAAGTGGGAGGCAGAACTGCGCCAGAGAGTCCAGGGCTGGTATCTGGCGGTCAGCAGGGCCGAAGACCAGGTTGCATGTGCTGAACAGCTCGGTCTTTGCCATCAATTCTTCTGGACCATAGGGGAGATAAATCCACTGGAGGAAACAGCGTTCCACCTGCTTCCATTTAATCAGCGTGTTTGGCTTCTGAAAGGACTCTGTGATCATGTGTACAAGACACAGAGAGACGTCCAGGATGCCGTTCTCGGGCAGCCCATTCACGAGTGCCGCGAGTCCATTCTGGGCTATGACAGTCAGGAGAACACTTACATCCACTTCCCACACTTCTGCGGCGCAGACCTGCGGATTTATCGCCAGAGTCCGTGTCTCTCAATGGAGTTTCCACTTCCACTGTTCCACGTCAAGAGAGCTGAGGAGGAACCGAGCCTAGAGGGGTCAGAGGTAAAGGAGTGCATGAAGGAGAAGGGTCTGTTTCCGTCTGTAGATGGGATTATGGTGGACAGCAACAGTGTGAAGGTCTGCACGTGGGGTTCACAGGAGGATTCGCTCTGTGACAGAGATAAACTGTATCAGAAACGTACCTACAGTGTCCACTTACAGTGTAAAGATGATTCTGGAAGCCTTCAGGAGAAATTCACAGAGGTAGAGGGTTTGAAGGATGAAACAGAGGAGAAGTGGCACAGCCAGCCATGCTTCAGAGGCAGGCGCTACAAAAGCAAGATGAACCCCCAGACCCTGGAGGAGAAACGTGCCTGTGAGGAATGTTCCAGAGCGTCTCAGAAAACATCACAGCCCTGTTCTCACTGTCAGCTCCAGAACGACCACATCCAGCCTGACGTCAACAGACCACAAACAGATGACTCTGCTGAGGGGGCCGCGAGAACGACAAGTGCCAAGAAAAAGAAGAGAAAGCAGAAAAAAGAGAGGAAACACAGTGTGAGGAACGCAGACAGACTGAGGCTGAAGAGCAGAAGAGTGAAGAAGAGTCTGCACAGAGCAGCGGCGAAGAAGAAACAGAAACTGAGTGAGTCTCCATAAACATTTATATCATGTGAACTGAATTCAGTGTGTGTCTGTTATTATGCAGAACAGCAAGAAAAATTAGATTATTGGGGATGTTTGTTATTGTTATGCTGTATCTGTATTATTGTCATTCATTAGAGATTTGAACAAACCTCTCAGAACACTTATGCAACAGCATAATGCGTAGCAACCACCCACAGCATTCTTGTAGCCGCATGACAACACCTTAAACACTATGGCAACCAGCTACATCTCTCTAGCGATCACATAACAACACCCTAGCAACCAGATGCCCTATAGTCCTCATACTACAGTCTCACGCTGCTAGATGTTCATGTCATTTTTTGAAGTGTCTGATAGTATGGTGATTCAAACGTTTAGTATTGGTTTCATGTGTTAATCATACCATTAAAGATTTAAAAGCACTTAAAAATGTCTGCGTGTTTGTCACTGATCCACTGTGATGTTTCTTTATCACCAGGAAAGAAGTTTGACATGAAGATGATGTCATGGAGAAGAACAGTACAGAACCGATCTTCACACCTGCCTGTGGAGCCCACATTTCAGGTGAGATAAAACTCATCAGAATACATATAGTACAGTATGTTACAGAACGGTGATACAATACAATACACTATATACAGTACAATAGGGTGATACCGTACGGTCATACAGTACAGTGTGTACAGTACAGTGTGTACAGTAAAGTACTGTACATTAGCCCACTTATTTCATGGCTGCTCACAAAATTAATAAATTAACGGGCATATACATTTTGTTTTGAGATGATTTTATTCATTTACTGCTGAAAAGACTATATAGAATGGTCTGAAAAGAGGCCACAGCTATGTAGATTTTTTTACTTCTCTCACAAATGATAGTATAGCGAATCAATATCCTTGAATGTCTTATGTCAGTTCTGTTTATTTGAATAATGTGATACTGTTTTGTTCTGTTGTCTCTGAAGCTGGTGTGCTCCAGTCTGGATGATCTGAGAGCTCTGATCAGTCGAACTGAAGATGAGTTAGATGAACTGAACAACATCAGAAAGAGATCTGTTAGTAAGAGAGGGAACACACACATATACACACGCAAATGTACATGTTTGTGTGTGTGTGTGTGTGTGTGTATATACACACACACACACACACACACATGTATGCACCTCCTATTAATAATTCCAGGACATTTATTTTTATCATTTATAAATGTATGTTTCAGATGTTAAATCTCTCATTTCTTGATTTGTTGCATGATATAGATTTGACAAAAGAGATTTACTATGACAATGTCACTTTCTGACTGTGTGCTTGTGTGTGTTATATATTTTAGGGAAGATGGCAACAGAAAAGATCCACTGTGAAAGAGTTACACATCACACTCATAAGACTGCTGAACGAACTGTTGCCATGGGAACCCAAACTGGTCAAGGCCTTTCAGAAGAACAGGTGAAGTGAACATGTGGGTCTTGTGTCTGTGTGTGAGTCATGATTCTTCAAATGTGCATGTTTGACAACAAGATCATTTTGCCCCGCAGCATTTGAAACTGTATTGTTTTAAATGCCGAAGGGAAATCTTGAATCTGGGCAATAATATGTTTCATCTTGTAACTGATCGGCAGGAATTCTAGTGTTGTGGTTGTTCAGTTTTGTGGTTGAACAAAGAAGGTTTTCTCAAGTGATCTGGGAGGTGAATTTGAATTCTGTCCTAGAATGATCTTTTCTTTGTAGTGCACAGAGAGTGTTACACTTCACTGCAGTCAACAGACTAGATCTAGATGCTTCGTTCTGTACGTCAAGGCTACAGGTTATTCTGGAAACAGAGCTCTGTGAATTTGTCCCTGTTTTGGTTCTCAACAGAGTGCGCTTGAAAAAGGAGTGTGATGATTTCAGAAAACACCCGGAGTATGAGAGCTTCAACAGGGAGCAGATGGAGACAGCGTTCGCTGGAGAGGCTTTGTGCAGAGATGACTCATTGTCCACAGAGACGGCAAGAGAATTGGAAGATGACAAAGACAAAATTGGCAGGACTTTGAAGGAGGATACTGAGGCACCAGGTTAGTCTCAAATATTTAATATTAATTTTATTTACAAACACTTTATATAGCAGAGTTCCTGAAAATGCAAATCTCCAAAATTAAACTTGGACTTCGTAAACTAAGACCAGAATTATAATGTATGTGTGATCAATAATACAATGCGAACAGGAGTGATTTATTTGTATCTGCAAACAATATTAAACTCAAATCTCAAAACAAATCACCTACTGAATTCATAACATGTAATGATAACAAACATCCTTGCTTAGCAGTTCACTTTATCAGGTTGGGACAGCATATATATTTTTCCAGTGATTTTTCCAGCATATATATTTTTCTTTGTTAACGTCTGTTGTACTTTGTGATTATTGTGGTATTTATGTGTGATATTTGTTTAGAATTATGCATGGTGCCTTTTTTTACAGAAAACATAAATCAACTTGGAAATTACAAATTAAGATGCCTGGATCGCAGATCTGAAGTCATCATGGCATGTAATGAGACAGGACCCATCACACGCGGGTCGAAACGGCACCACAGAGGCACAGTCAGTAAGAAAGTTAGTCCATTCAAGAGAGGCAAAATGGATCCAGAGAGTTCGAGTGTTGAACCAAATGTGGATCAAGCAGCAACTAATCCACAAACCTCAGAAAGAGCTTCAGTGTTGCCTGAGTCTGTGAGGAGCTTTCAGGGAACCTATAAGCCCATCCAGGCATTGCTGGCCAGGAGTGTTGGAAACAAAGTGACCTTAATAAATCATCCTAAGGCTGCAGTAATGGCTCCGAGGCCGCAGGAGCGTAAGACCGCATCAGCAAGCTGTTGGCTGACACCACACTCTGAACACACCTCTACAGTATCACCGACACCAGCTGCAGGGTCTGCAGCAGACAGCTCTGACCCGGCGGTCTACAAGACTGCAGGAGGCTTGGGGCTTCTTAGGAAGGGAGGCACGTCAGTGAGGTTTTCAGTGCAGCCAATATCAGATGAAACATCAGGGGAGAAAGTGAAACAACAAGTTGTTATTTTGCCTTCAAGTCTGCTGATTCAAAGCACAGAGAAGGCAGCAGCTCAGCAGTCACCTACAGTACCCTCTGTGTCTGTCTCTAACACTACAACGTACTTGTTGAACGCTCCAGGGTTCACCGTACAAAAAAACAGGGTTAATGTCCAGCAGGTGGCACCATTGAAAGATACCAGTGACATCAGAATACCATCTGCTGCAGTTTTACCTAGTTTACGGACACTACCAACAGCTACTGGAGGGTCTGCCATGCCTAAAAAAACTACTGACTCAAAAGCAGCTCCAAACAAATCCGCCTCCCAAACCAGTTGTAGTTCTAATAAACCTGACGCTAAGCAGGAACTTAGGACTGTGTGCATCAGAGACTCACAGTCCATCCTTGTCACTACTAGAGGGGGCAACACAGGAGTGGTCAGGGTACAGACATCAGAGCAGAGCGGAACAGGCAACCTACCACCCAGCCCAGTTTTCTCCCTTTCTCCACAACTTCAAGCCTTTCTGGTATCAAAGTCTTTCACGTCCACTACTCAAGATGTTTCTGGCACCCTCAGTACAGGATCTTTACCAACCATCAATCCTTCAATCAATAGAGGCTCTTCACAGTCACCCTCAAAGGCTATTACTCCAGTCAGCTCATCTCCTCTGGTGACACAAACTTTAGCTTCCTCAGTTCTGAATCACACTTGCAATAATTCATCTGTCTTTGCTGATGGAAGTTCAGACAAAATGTTAATCACTGGCAAATCACAGCTCCTGGCCACAAGTAAAACCAGTGATGGTATTCTTTTGACTATGAGGGACGTCCATAGTGTTCAAAAAAGAACTGTCTCTAAGCACCCACGGCAAAGGGCTGTACCAGGGCTCAGAGCTCTGGACCAGTCCAACTTTCAGAAAGTTTTCCTGGTCACCTCTTCAATAAATATCCCCTCAGCTGCAACAAAGGTCACCACCACTACTGCAACAAGTCCTGTGCCAGAGTCAAGGGTCATGTTCATAAGTCAGCCCCCTGTCTCTGACAGCTCAACACTTGCCTTTCATAAAGGGGCATCAGCTTTGGAGGTCGACATATCCACTGCTTCCTGTACTTCACCAAAACTCGAAGCCTCAAGTGTTGTTGCCAACCTTCAGACAACTTTTGGCTGCACTGCTTCTGGTGCGGTGACAAAAGTCCATAGCGTGAGTTCGCCAGGGTCAGCATCAAAGATACTTGGCACGAATAGGAACATGTCACCAGTGATTATATCCTCTACAAAAAACACACCTGTAATTGTCTCCAGGGAACTTGTAACTTCAACATCCAGTGGGATACAAATTGGTAAACAAAGCAACGTTGTTGCAAGAACCAGTGAATTAGGGAATAGTGAAGGTCTTCTCAAAGCAGCGGTGTCTGTTAATGACAGAACTTTAACATTTTCAACACTGGGCACTGGTCACATGGCTTCCTCTGCACTGTTGTCAGTTGTAAAACAGGATTCAGCAGGTTCTGTCTTAAATTCTGTGAACAGTAAACCAGGTTTAGTAGTTGGTAGCTCTACTGCAGATATGACTTGCTCTTTGTCAGGAAGTGTTACTAGCAAACACACTAATTTACCGGTCAATGTAATGGTTAAGAATCCGCAGAAGATCTCATATTGCACATTTCCCTCTATTAACACAGCATCTGGTAGTTCTACAGCAGGACTGTCCCATCTCCCTGTCTTAAGCAGCACAGTGAAAACAGGAAGCAGCTCTACTAGTACTTCTCCAGTGGTCATGAACTCTGGGATGAGACCAAACTCTGCCACCAAAAGTGTGCAGGAAAAGATTGTGATCAACACCACCACCCCACTCGCTCCTGGAACTCAACTTCTAATCAACAACACCAGACTTGTTGTTCCAGCTCAAGGCCTTGGACCTGGTAGCCATGTTCTGCTTATCTCTAGCTCTTGTCCTGGTGATTTGCGAGAGGCAAGCGCAAGTCTTGTGCCTACTTCTCCCAGATGTCTGAACGTTTCAGGTTCTTGCCCTGTTCCTTCGGTTGTTCAAGGTTTGAACCTGGTATCACCACAGCAAACACTGGTCAGGCTGCCCTCACCCACAACAGTTGGATGCCCCGATAGAGTCTGTCAGCAGGTGAATGTCAGATCTTCACTTACTGCGTCTGGTTATTCTGCACTCTCACGGGTTGCACAAACTCCTTTTGTTGATGTATCCTCAACACAACAGGGCTTTGCCAACATTGTAAGACTTCCTATTTTCCAAACCTCTGATGGTAAAGGCCTAATAGTCACATCGTCTCAAGGTCCAACAGAAACCCCTGGAGTTGGTTCCCTTTCACAGGAAGGTTTACTGAGCACAACTTCTGCAATGCTTCTGCAGGCAAGACTTAATCATTCACCACCTCAAAACCAAGTGTCATCAGTGAAAACTGTGATTTCACAGAATCCAGCGACTGTAACCAGACCACCTGTGAGCAGCACAATATCAAGGATGCTGAACCTTCCAGTTGCAATGGTTCCACCAATCGGTTGTCCAACCAACAGCAGCCAAGCCACGCCCACTACCACAGTTCCTCCGACAGTTATAATGACACCCTGTCAGCCAATTAGAACTGTGCAACCTGGGACTATTGGAAAGACTCTTGTTTTACCACAGCCAGCACAAGTTCAAAGCAAGTCAGCCGTACAGATGACTAGTGGGGCAAGCACCTCTACTGCTAGTAAACTGCTGTTGAGCCCAGATGGGGCCACTTTAAACATAGTTCCTGCATTAGAACCCTCTAGCATACAAGTACTAGCAAAGCCAATGACAGTTGAAGTGGATGTGCCCACCGCCAGTAGAGTTACTCTACCTGTTTTAAACACAAATGAGCCAATGCGAGAGGCAGATGTTCCAGAGGGACTTCATCACTGAAATTTAACCCTCTAGAGGTAATCTGTTTCCTGAACTTAGTTTGATAAAAAAAAAGCGTTTTCGCATTTTGCTAGAACAAGTTGGATTGTGTGTTCCGGTTTCATTTCTCTTCATATTAAAAGGCTAAAATGCATTTTGCCCTTTACAATGCTTACGTAGTGGGACAATTTTCCTCAGAGTTGTAAAAAAATGGTTTCATTAAAAGTAGAAATTTCAAATGGCCAGTAATGTGTATAGCACAGTGTTTGTTTCACTGACTTTTTTGTACTCTATTTGTATTCGAGGGTTTTAATGTTTTGTAGCATTTTTCATTGTTAAAACCATTAAATGATTAATATTATATAACAGTCTTCAGTCTGTTTAAAAGTATGTCCAAATCGCTGAGGTCTTTCACAGTATGTTTTATTCAGGCATACTTAGGTTGGGTTTTATCAGATATTACCTGATAACAGTTTGGTTTTGTGTCTTCTCTATATACATGACAATAAATGTGGCATATTTATGAGTAAAAGTGAAATGGTGAACGCTGCCTGTCTTTTGAATTAATGTAACACAGAGAATAGATTCTTACAAATGTGCTTACTATGAAGTTTTTAGAATATTGTGTTTGGACTTTTTAAAACGTGCCACTGAAAATAAATGCTGCACTTTGTGCTTCAAGGTTTTTATTCCGTTGCAAGAATTATTCAGTAATTCCTCTTTTCAAGACGTTTTGGGGGAAATCAAAACAGCTCAAAATAAAATATGGAGAGAATTTTAAACTTTGATCTGTTACATAATTGCTCAACAACAGATTTTTGTTTATTTTTAACCCCAAAAATGTTTAAGATTGAAGCTTTGTCATTTCTACAACTTCAACTACAACAATCAACTACAAAACTTCACTACTAATACTAGTTGCTTCCTAACTTTAACTGATGCTTTAAACAGCCCTTAATGTCAATATATTGTTTAAAATATCTTCAGTTATATCAAGAACTTTGAATAGGAATGTGATTACATCATTTATGAAGTCATATAGAATGTATGTAGTTTATTGTATGTTCAAAAGACATTCCTGTGTCAGAACTCTGTACAGTCCACAAGCTTTAGTGAGAAACAGAACATCAGGTCCTCGTTACCGTTGTAAATACAAACATTGCAGAATTTCACTGTTTTTCCTCAGTTTTCTCATGGTGAATAAGGAGGAGGTGAAGGTCCAAAGATGACCTTCTCATAAGCTGGAGGGGGGTTAGGAATCTACAACAGACATTAACATTAAAATTCATTTAAAGTGCAGCACATATCTGCTACAGTGCAGTAAACTGACACTCCTTAGTTGATGACAGTTTAGTTTGCACTCTTGCTAATTCTATAATTTAAAGAAACAACTGCTGAGGCATTTTAACAGCTTAATTGCTGTCAAGTAGTAACACACTTCTGTGTTACCTGCAGCACACACACATTTCTGTGTTTATAATCCTTACAGCACGTCAAGGAACACAAGAATTCTGGGTAACAACAGTTTGGCTGCCCATATTCTGCCAAATGCATAAATGTAAATGTAATGTTGTTTTGATTTAGGACAGATTTGGACCAGTAAGCAACCACACAGAAATCGTTTCCTGTCAGTACATGTGTACATGTCTTTTTACCACAGTTTGACTGTTGCTGAAGTCATTCAAGGTCACTTTGTTTTCGTCCCCTGATCCAGGTTCAGTGTACTGAGCAGATCCCATCATCTCCCTCCAAGTGTGTCCACTGCCCTGCCTGTTCTGTTGTCAAACACCACACACATCACCTGTCACATTGTCATCTTATTACAACACAGAACAATCACAGGTTATTTGTGGACATTTGAGATTTTGGGGAAGATTTGAGCTGTGACTAACATTGCATGTGTGATTTTGCTGAGATGTTTTCCTGGATCAATATCTTTTGTCGGCCATGCAACAACATTCCTGTTAACAGTCTACCTAAACCCAACCCAGACCCACAAAATCAGACCCTGACTCAATCCTAAACATAAACCTCTGATTGGTTAAAAATGGTGTTTCAGGACCAACAATGTTGATTCAGGAACATGTTCTGTCTGGTAAATCACATTCACGTCCAAAGATCATATTACTGTGGTAGTTTTTTGCTACCTCTCAATCACACCTTACAGCCTATAGAACACTATGAGAAATGTTTCAAAACTGCTTTGAGATCAGTTTGACCTGTGACCGGCTGTCGGCCTCAGACTCACCTTGATCTTCCTGTATCCACTGCGTCTGCGGTAGAACCAGCAGCCCAAGATGAGCAGAGCAGTGAGGACCACAGCCAGAAGAGTGATGCCTGCTGCCCTGCACACGCACACACACACACACACACGTAACAAAAAGATGAAATATCTGCCATTCATCTGATGTGTGTTATTGTGTTTGTGTGTGTAATGATTGTGTTTGTGTGTCACACACTCTTCTGCTCTGACGGTTCCTCCACGTCTGCTGGAGAAGTGAACGCTGAACTCACCGCGTGACATCGAACCCGTTCCACCGTAAGACATAATGATCGATCACTACACGAGTGACAGATGCAACAATATAACACATTACAGTATACACAGTATACACAGCACGCTGATATATCATCACACTGTAAATGTGATTTTACAAACGTCATCAACTATTCAAATATCACTGTTGTTGTGTTATTGTATGAGAATTTGCATGTTACGTCTAAGAGTTCTAAATAGCTAAAAATGTCACCATGAAACAAGTCATATATAGACAGATAGACAAAATATAAAAATATAATCCAAAATATAATGTACATTTACATTTATTCATTTAGCTTTTATTCGAAGTGACTTACAAAAATGAGAGCATTAAACGTTTAGTTTTAAGAACCAACAAGCCAAGTCTACAAAGCTACATTTACAAGTGGAATTCGTATTCTGCTGCTAAAAAAATCAAAAGAATAATTTCTTAATTCTTTTGATTTTGAGGTGGAATGTGTGCTGGACTTGTTCTTGTCAAATTTCATAGTCATTCTTCTACTTACACATGTATAAAACATTTTATATTGTGTTTGTGATGAGGGTTAACATCATTCTGTCTAATATCATGATGCAGGATTATTATTATTAAAAAAAACTTTGCACAAAAATGTTGTGTAAAACAAACATACTACAAACATCTGCATAAATTCAATGAAACTGCATGTGAAGTAAGAGGTTTAGCTGGTGTGTTTATGAAAGAGAGTCAGATCTTACCAGGATTAAATAATTAGATTCCAGAGAAGGTCTGCTGGAGCTCAGAGGAGAGTCAGTGTGAGTCTCTCTCCTTCTGAAAACCCTTGAGACGTTCTCATGACCATCACGGGTTCAGCTCTCACATTTACAGCCACTGAAATGAATCACACCTCCATCATCACCCCCAGAGGACTGACTGTCTGCTGACCAGAACAACCACACTATTAACCAGACTAACCTCTAAATCAGTGAGATTATTTCTCATCTAATATAGAAATGTTTTAACTTTTGTCAGTCTGTCAATAAAGAGTTCAAAATCAAGACTTTAATTATTTCAGCATCACTGAAGCAGGATGGTGGAGTGCATTGCATTGTGGGATACGATATTAGCAGCGTGCTCTGTAGCGTATGACACTGTGACTGACAGCAGGTCGTCTGTTTATTTCATTCAATATAGAGAATCTGCCACACTCAAATATTATACAGCACACTGTAGAAACAGTACAAGTGGAACAATAACAAAACTATCACAGCCTGATCTGTGTGTGTGTCATGCAGCTCACTGCTACTGTTCATTTGATCAGGGAAATCATCTCAAAGATAATTAATTGACACTGACTCACAGTTTTAGACTGTGTCCGTTTGTGATGTTACACACATGTGCACTTGCTAATAGACAGATGTTGAGTTTTATTTGTACTGTGCTTTTCACAGTGTGTGCACAGATACAAAAGGAGCTTCAGAGAAACATGTATAATATATGTACTAAAATACATTATAGAATTATAGTGGATAGTGAATAGAACATACAAAACATGAAGACTAATTTAAAACACTTTGTATTTACACTTCAAGCTGTAGAAATAGTTGTGAGGAATTCTACAGTTATATAATGGTACAGATAATATAGTATACAGATAGATGGGTGATGGAGTTTGTTTTGGTTTCTTCAGTCTGGACCTCTCCTTACATCTCTGTACACAAGATCTCCATATCTCAGATCTTCTGAGATATCTTCATATCTGTCAGTGTCTATAACATATTTGGCTTGCTCTTGAATGTTGATCAGCATAATTTTAATAAACTACATCATGATAAAGGAATTTCAATCTGAAAACTAGAGACGATAATAAAAGTCTCCATTTAAAAAATATAAAACAATCTCAAACTGGTAAATCGATATTATAATGACAACAACATGAATAACAATAATAATATTAATAACAATAATGTGTGCATTATCTTTAGATGCACGGAAGGGGGCGGAACACACAAGGTCAACAGCAGATATGGAGCGTCAGAGATAACGAGGGCGGGGCTGGCGCTTAGCTCCTCCCCTCACTGCGGCGGGTCTCTGACGTTTGTCCCTTCTCGGCTCACGTCCGCACTGACAGCAGCAGTAAACATGGAGACAGACTGTACAGTCCGCCGAACCAGAGCCCTGCAGAACCACCACATTCCGTCAGACTGCTCTGACGGGCCCGCTGGACTCAAGGGGCTCGAACCCGCGGCCCGCAGGCAGAAACAGAAGCCGGAGGTGAACGCGCGGCTGCTGGCCGAGGGTTCGACTGCGCTGCTGCTGCTCGGGTTCGTGGGTCTGCTGTGGGTTCTGGTTGTGATCTCACTGCAGCAACTCGTCATCAGATCCAGCGGGGAGTTTAACGCCATCCGGGCCAGGTGAGAGTCCAGAGTTAGAGCATGGACATGTTTCATGGACATGTTTCATGGACATCATGGTACTGAATGATGGGGTTAGGGCAGTTCTGTCTGTATACAGACCTGCTGTGAGGGTTTAGAGTATTTTCAGCAGTGCTTCTCAGCCTTTCTGAATATCAGAAGCCTTCAAAACTTATTTCCAGCCAATAAAACACAACTGAGCATAAACAGTGTATAAAAAAACCAAACACTAAGAAATGTCTTATTTTAACTTAGTTTAACTTATTTTAATTCCCTAATAACAATGATATTTCTGAGAGGAATAGACAAAATAAGACTTGTTGTAGTATACACGAATTTTAGCCGCAGATATAGATGTACAATTTTTATACAAGATTATACAAGCACATGTACAGTGTTTGGCATGAGAGTGTGTTTGTTGATTGGTATGTGTATGTTTGTTTATTGATGTGTGTGTGTGGACAGGAGACATTTGGAGCACATTACCAGTGTTGGGCCACGGACTGTAGGAAGTCCAGAGAACGAGATTGTGACAGTGAACTACCTCCTGACTGAGATCCAACAGATCCAGGCTGAGAACACGGCCGGACATCACCTCATCACAGTGGATGTCCAGCAGCCCACCGGAACATTCAGCATCGACTTTCTGGGTGGCTTCACCAGCTACTACGACCGTGTGACCAACATAGCTGTGAAACTGGAGCCCAAGACCAAAGCACAGCACTTTATGCTCGCCAACTGCCACTTTGACTCTGTGGCCAACAGCCCGGGTACAAATCTACAACGTTTCATCAACGTTTGATACAAATGAACCAAAGGGACCTGTGTTTCTCTGTGTTTGGAGAAGTTGGTGTTTTGCAAATCTTAGCAGAGTTTAAGACATTGTTGAGATCTGACGCTAGAGCAGAAGGTCTTTCCTCAGGAGAAAGTCTCCTTGAATCTTGCTTTCTTGGAAAAAGAGATTTAAATTTATATTTGTGAGTTAATTGTTTGTATAGGAATGCATCATAAATGAAGAATTTTGTGTTCTGTATTGATGACCTCTCACCTTGTTTTTTGAGTTGTGTTTGATGTTGCTAAGTGTGAGTATTAGTTAGGGAACGTCTCCTTTGTTTTCATTGTGTTTAAATCAGATCCTCAGTGTGTTTGTGTGATGGAGCTGCACTCATATAGTGTAGTGTCCATATAGTGTACACTCACTCACTATATTTCTCTCGGTTATGACAGTGATGTTTTTGAGGGTGTTTTGAGTGTGTGGAAATGTTCATTCGTGAACCAGAGGTATTTATCAGAGGTCTTTAAGTCACTTACACGATTATTGTCTGTATATACGTTCTCCTGGATCTCCTGTGTGTTTCAGGTGCGAGTGATGACGCTGTCAGCTGCTCGGTGATGTTGGAGGTTTTACACGCACTGGTTAATCTCTCTATGCCGCTCAAACACGGGGTCATCTTCCTGTTTAATGGGGCTGAAGAGAACATCCTACAGGTGTGAGATGACCTTTGACCTCACTGAGTTCATGAGTTCACAGTGAATGTGTTTAGAAATGATATGGAGAGATAAACAGCAGCAGGTCCCGCCAGAACACACACATTTACTACAGGAGGGGCAGTTTCAGTGTGTGTGTGTGTGTGGGATTCAGTCTTTATGCCACACGCCTCAAGGCATAACATTAGAGGAAAATGTACTGGGCATAACTATTTCTTTTGTACAGTGTTTTCTACACATTAGACATGTGAGTTGACCTGATGCACAATTTGTACGCACAGTTTGTATATATCATGTGATGTAATGAACAGTAATTATCACTTTGTATTCTCATGAAGCAAGAATTCATTTTGTGAGCAGAACTGATGTTCACATGGAAAACATCTGTGAGATTAAAAGAAACAGAGACAAACCGCAGTGTGGGACATCAGTCTGAGCCCTGAAGCTGCACCCATGATGCTGTCTCTCTCTCTCAGGCGAGTCACGGGTTCATTACCCAGCATGCCTGGGCTCAACAGGTTCGAGCATTTGTGAATCTGGAGGCTGCAGGTGTGGGGGGGAAAGAGGTGGTGTTTCAGACAGGTAAACGCATCACCTGTGTGCACTATCAGACTTTAATGTTTACATTTAAAATTCACTGTTGTTGACAGACAAACTGAAGCACAAACTATTTGTGTGTCTGTCTGTGTGTCTGTCTGTCTGTCTATGTGTCTGTATGTCAGGTCCAGAGAACCCCTGGTTAGTACAAGCGTATGTCCGTGCTGCAGTTCATCCTTTTGCCTCAGTTGTTGGACAGGAAGTGTTTCAGAGTGGAGTCATCCCCTCCGACACAGACTTCAGAATCTACAGGGATTTTGGAAATATTCCCGGTATAAACATAAGGAATGATTTCTTTCTCATTTTATGAATCTTCACTGAAAGTATTCTTGCTTTCTCAGTATTTTGTAGACAATTATTTTCATTCTGTTGGGCAGGAATTGATCTCGCCTTCATAGAAAACGGTTTCATCTACCATACGAAATATGACACAGCCGATCGCATCCACACCGACTCCATCCAGAGAGCAGGTGACGCATCAGCCTCAGTCTGACTTCTGACTCTGAATCCTGATTGGCTGAGACCCATTTGAAGCTGTTGTGTGTTTACGCACATATAAACACCTACACATCTGAATTGTGTTAATTACTAAACTGTCTGATGTTAGTGATTTAAACAGACCAGGATCCTTCAGTCATGTGACGTGTTTGTGAGTTTCCCTGAAGGAAAATAAAATGAAAACTCCCTCAGATCTGCAACATTGTGCAGTTATGTAGTTAATTAGTTTTGGTAGATTGTAAGTTTCATTTATATATCTGAGTCTGTCTGATTGTTGCTGTGTTTCCATCACCAGGTGACAACATCCTGTCTGTGCTCAAACACCTGCTTATGTCAGAGGAACTGGGCAACTCCTCTGAATATCGCCATGGGAGCATGGTTTTCTTTGACCTGCTGGGCGTGTTGATGGTGGCGTACCCCGCCCGAGTCGGCATCATCATTAACTATATGGCTGCTGTGGCAACCATCATTTACCTAGGCAGGAAGTGTATGCTGCCTAAAAATGTGGGTATGTGCTTGATAATCCGTAATCAATGTACATAATGTTCAGTAGAATAAATATAATCAATATATCTCACATCCCTATAACATTCCATATAAAGTTAAAATGTTATTAAAATGGTGTTATAGAACCACACTGTTCCTGCAATAGCCTGAAAAAACAGTGAAAAAAACATGGATCAACACTTCCTGTTAATCCAGTTAATTTATGAGAAGTTTCACAAAAAGCCTTAATTATTATTTGCAAATTTAGCTTGTTGAAAGTCTTTATAACACAATATGTGTAACAGGATATACAGCAGGTTTAGATGTGTGATGGGCATGTGTGTGTGTGTCTCCAGGTGGGCGGTACATTCGTGAACTGGCTTACGGGTCGTGTGTGACCATGTTGAGCTGGTTTGCCACTCTGTTGACGGTTCTGATTGTGGCTCTGTTGGTCACTCTGATGAGTCGCTCCATGTTTTGGTACAGTCATTTCTATGCCTCTGTCTGTCTTTATGGCTCGGCTGCTGTTGGCAAGATCCTTTTGATCCACACCCTGGCCAAGAACCTGTACTACAGCGTGAGTCCGCTGATAAAACACACAACACCTGTACTACAGCGTGAGTCTGCTGATAAAACACACAACACCTGTACTACAGCGTGAGTCCGCTGATAAAACACACAACACCTGTACTACAGCGTGAGTCTGCTGATAAAACACACAACACCTGTACTACAGCGTGAGTCCGCTGATAAAACACACAACACCTGTACTACAGCGTGAGTCCGCTGATAAAACACACAACACCTGTACTACAGCGTGTTTCTGATGGATGTTTTTGAAATGTTACTTGCGTTTTCAGGAGTTTGTTAATGAGTGCCTGAAAACACCTGCAGTCACATGAAATTCTCCGTTGTTAGTTTCCATCCATGTTGCTAAGCAACACGAGTCTCAGAGCTCAGACAGGAAGTGTTGAGGTGTGTTAATGTTCAGTGAAGGTTGTCTGGGGTGTTTACCTGCGTCAGATGCTTGCTGAATAATTCATGAGCTCAGTCTAAGGACCCTAAAGCACAGTCACGTTTCACTGCCTTACTGTATTACTTATGAAAATACTAGAGCAAAACGCCTTGAGCTGCACAGACCTGCTGATGTGACACATATTTATTACCACAGAATGTGAGCATATGATCAGGGTTTGAGTATTAAAAATGTAGATTTTCACTCAATGTACAGGAGGTGCTGTTTGCTACAGGTTGACTTCATCACTAGATGAAATTATTCTGATCATAGAATGTCTGATGTATGTTTGTGTGTGTGAGGGTTCTGGTAATCACTATGTTATCCAAAGTGTTGTCCATATCCAACCAAATGTCCCCACAAATATAATTAAATCAGTCAATTTTGACCTTGTTGGGACATCAGAAGTGATAGATGGAAGTGTCTCTATAGCAGGTTTCTCATCAGTATGAACAAACATTTGAACTCATCTTACAGTCTATATGTATGGTTTTAATGTTGTGTCAAACTATCAAGAACATTCAGTGATGGTAAACCTATAATCAATACTTGGTACATAAATATGATACTTGTTCAATATTACATATCTCATAACACCACTTCAGCATGTTTGCAAGGGAAAGTAAATCTGAGGTGCAAATGAACTCTTGATCTTTCTTTGTTTCAGAACGTTGGGAGTTTGGAGTTGGGGGAGATCTTCTTTGATGTCAGTCTTCTTCTGTGGTGTTGTGCTTTGGTGTTCCTCACTCAACACGGTCTCTGTTCAGCGTATGTGCCCATGATGATGGTGGTGTTTCCTCTCAGCAGTAAAGTTCTGCTCCAGAAGCACTTCAGTCAGAGAGGTGAGAACTTCACACCGAGGTTTCTCCCGATCGCTGAATCTTCAGTCAGTGAGGTGAGAACTTCACACGAGGTTTCTCCCGATCGCTGAATCTTCAGTCAGAGAGGTGAGAACTTCACACCGAGGTTTCTCCCGATGGCTGAATCTTCAGTCAGAGAGGTGAGAACTTCACACCGAGGTTTCTCCCGATCGCTGAATCTTCAGTGAGGTGAGAACTTCACACCGAGGTTTCTCCCGATCGCTGAATCTTCAGTCAGTGAGGTGAGAACTTCACACCGAGGTTTCTCCCGATCGC
>JAZGTI010006971.1:0-22449 GCA_036877585.1 Botia kubotai | reverse complement strand
ATACTTTTCTTTGTTTGTTGAAGTCAAATGAAGCCAAACTACCATATTCCTGGAAATTGGACCTTACAGACATGAATCTGGGTAAAATAAGGAGATTGTTTTGAACACTGTTTTGACCTGTTATGTATTGCTCGAAAATTGATTTTTGTTTATTTTTAATCAAAAACGTTATGTATTAAAGCATGAATTTAAAAGTAATGCATAATTTTCAGTAATATAATAACATGTTACTGTAATTTTGTATATCATTAAACATACACACAATTTCACCATGAATTGTATGTTTATTCAGAAGATACAGGACGACAGAAGACTTGGAGCAGAACTCCGTATGGAGGCCATGCAGAATCATCTGTCAGGAGATCCAGGATCATCTGGAGATCCAGGGTGGATTGGATTGGTTGATTCAGATCAAAGGTGCAGAGATACGTGTGTGACAGCAGGAAGAAGGAGGTAAGAGGAAGTTCTCCACTAATGATGGAGGAACCTCTGGGTGTCTCTCTCTCTTTAACACGTCTACACTGTTAGAACGGGAGTCTCAGCTTGCCCTCACACTTTAGAGTATGAGTTAAACACAATCTCAACTCTGAGACGTGTGTGTGTGTGTGTCTTCACTGACACCTGATCTTCTGTGAGGGTTTAAAGATCAGGTTCTGCTCTCCATTGACAGATATTTTGGACTGGATCTCGTGGATGTCGTTCTGACTTCATTAGCTCCAGACTGAGCCTCTTTAGTAGGTGATGTAAGATTATGGATCTCAGTACCAAGAGGAGCAGTTTGAAGAGAGACTCTTGAAACACACACCTCCAGGCTCCTGAACAGTTTTTATCCTCACACTATAAAAGAAGTGAACTCTGTTTAATGGGAGACTGTAGACTGCTCACCATTATAAGCTGCAGGGTTTGTGCAGTGCAGTCAGTGTTGTGCACAAAACCAGAACTTAACACAAGTGGTTGTGAGGTTTCTGCTGGTTTTGGTCCAGTGTAGATTTTGAGCTGTGTGATATTAAGCCTTATACATTTTATTCAATAATAATTCCTTTTCTTGGACTTGTTACATGTTGCACAATTTGTTTGATTCATATCTTATATTTTTTCATGTAAATCTTACAATCAACAATATTAGTTGTATTATTTAGTTGTAACAATATTAGTTACTTAATGTGCACTGCTGTTACTGTACTTAAAACTGTGTGACAGTAAGTGCAATAACTTTAAACACAGCTCATCCAATCAAAATGTACGATTATCATGCATACATGTACAGTAAACTGTGACAGAGAGAGAGATAGAGAGAGAGAGAGAGAGACACTAGTAATACAGCGGGGAAAAACTAAAAGAATCACACATCCCTTTCCTCTGAGACGACATGAGTGTTATGGCGCGTGTGGAGGGAACAGATCTGGTGACCGGTGGGGTTTGTACAGCAGGTGTGATTGTACCCTCAGGTTCAGTCACAGATAATGAGCAGTGTTGAAATGCAGGCAGAAGACCCTCAGGAGTTCTGTCCCTGTAGCCCCATCCACTCACCTGAACCAACATCTGCTGTTTAACAGCTCCTGCACAAACTGCTCTCTCCAAAGACTAACCCGGTGAACAGGGAACGTTCTCAGAACATTGGCTTATGTTCTCCCAAAGTTATCAACAAACCACTTTTGCAGTAATGGTTAGTGGACCTGTTTTGAACATATATATATTGTTCTGGTTTAGAACTCGGTTTAGGACCCGGTTTAGGACCCGGTTTAGGACCCGGTTCTGTTCAGTTATTGGTCTGCTGACCCTGTGTGAATGTCTTGGGAGGTGTTCACATAAGATGCGTTCTTGAAATGTAAAGACACGTACACTGAGCGCATAATAAACATGTTAGTCTTCATCAGTGCAACATAAATGCAGTTCTTGTGGTCTGTGTGACAGGTCTGTTTCCACCTCTGCAGTAAGACACTCTCACTTATTGCTGCTTGTTTGCTGTTAACAAGCGTGTTCAGCCACCGAGCAAGTCTGAGTAAACCAGATCACGAAGTCTTGCACACTATTATTCTTTAAAAGCAGCATCAAAGTTGTTTAGTGAACGTAAGTAGGAATGTGCACATTCAGAAACCTTTAATGAAAGCACAAATACCCCAGAAATGTCTAATACTGTATCGTTCTGTAGCTGTTTTAGGATTAACTACAGGAATGAAACTCTGCTGTTCATCTAAACTGATAAAACATTTGTTTATGTGTTGAAACAATCAATAACATAATGTGACATTATGTACTTTTGCCTCATATTCATCTTTTAATCATAAAAGATTTCTTGACTCGAGCAATTTTTGATCGTCCCAATACTTATGGAGGACGCTGCATATATTTTTTATGAAGTTAATTCAGAAGCCAAAGACAGCTGCTGTTTTGCTGTCCAGTCAGTCAGCGGCTCAAAGCTGTTGTAAGCACATTTTTTGTAACGCCAAGCATAAACTGTTTTTACTTCTTGTCAGGTATCACTGAAAGAGGTGTCCTGAGAAATCACACCTTTCTCTGACAGCACCAGCCTGCATGTACTGACCAATCAGATAACAGAAGATGGCTCTCTGCCAATGGCGTGAGACTGTGTGTTTAATCACGCACTTAAAGAGTGTTTGGGAAACGTGTACGTGTATGTTTCTATATGAAGGAACATTTTCAAGTCAAAATACATTAGCAATGTTAATAGGGCTTATTTTGATGTTCCTGGTTTATATATAATTCATCCGTGCAGATGAATTTGTCTTTGTCATGTATTTTCAAAATTAAAGTATTTAATCATAATTAGCGCTACCTGTTGAACAGAAGCCGCAGTCTGTAACTTTCCCCTCTCTACTGCCATCTCTGTTTGACACATAAAATTGCAGGTTACTGTACATACGTTCCTCCAACATATGTTGAAATGAAGCCAAACTAACAATTCCCAGGAAATCTGACCTGACAGCTTAAATTATGAGGTAAGATAAGGAGACTGTGTTGAACACTGATCTGTAATGGACTTGCTCAGCTTTAAATGAACTGATTTCTTTTACCTTGTTGTTATCTTCCTACCAGCTGATAAGGCAGCATTTTTGAGATTTCAGACACACCCATTGTGTGTTTAGTGTGTGATGTCAGGAGTCATAAACTCACTGCTGGAGCGTTTCTCAACGGTCTAGTTTAGATGTGGGCAGATCTCTTCATGAACTGAGCTTCTTACAGCAGCCCCTCTGTGAGTTCTGCATCAGCAGAACGTCTACCTGAGTTTTGTTTTCTGAAATTCAAAGATGCGCCGGAGAGTTTTTAACTCCGTGTTGTCGTGTCAGGTGATTCATTTTTTGCTCCAGTGCTTTTAATTTGAAGCGAGTGTAGAGGAGCATTTTTCTATCAGAATGGAATCATACTAAAGCCTTTGGGTCATTCCAGCATCTGCAGCCCAGAAATAGTTCTCATCTATTTTGTCTCTGGCTTTTATCCTTTTCTCTCATGCTGGAATCGTTAGGGTCGACCTCACAGCTTAGAATTTAATGAGGGAAGAGAGGACGGTGAAGGAAAGAAAACGAGTGGAGAAGGTCATTGCTCCAGTGGTTGTATCTCATGAGAAATGATGGGAGAAGATATCGATTCTAGCCAGCCGCTTGAGTCAGATAGGCAGGCAGACAGAAACGGGCCTGTGAGACGAAGACGAGTGAGACCTGAGAGATGAGTTTGTAATGAGAGGTCGGCTTTAAAGGATAGACACAGAACACAACAAAACAACAACAGTGGCCCGAGAGTGAAGTTTAAAGCCAGTCGTTCATTCCTGATACAAAACTGTGTAGCTCTCTGGGATGGATGGATATTACCCAGTTAATAATATTAGGTAAGAACGTTTCCCTAATGTTTTCAATAATTAAAAAATATTTTGTTGCTTTTAGATGTTGACGGTAACATTATTGCTTGGCCTTGAATAATATAAACATATTATTCACACTTTTTATTTTAAATTCTGTAATGTTTTTAAAACGTTTTTGATATGTGATATATAACATCGAAAAAATTTGATTAACTTCAAGAATATTTTTGATAACTTTTCCTGTTAGCTGGGTAACTGTTTTAACTGATTTTAAGATACTGCAGACAGACAGACAGACAGACAGACAGACAGGCAAACAGACAGAAAAATGGCTAGCTAGATTTCATGTTTTTAACTGATTTTAAGATACTGCAGACAGACAGACAGTTTTTGCTAGCTAGCTAGATTAATAACTTTGCTATCAGTCTGTAAACACTCTGTAATGGCTTTACTTACACACAAAAGACAAACGAACGCTTTCAGACAACTGGAACAGATCCATAACTGCAGTCAGCGTGAGAGCGTCTATAGATGATGAATGTGGAGGAGCTCACCATTGAAAGGCTCATATTGAGAGAGAAAACCTCTCTTCCATTAACGTGCGTGTGCTTCAGACGCTCCCTCTCTCTTTCCACGACACCGATTAACAGACTAGACCTCCTTAACTGTCTTTGGAAACTCTAATCCTTTCACAACAGGGCCCGATCAGTCTGTGCTATTACACACACACACACACACACAGAGAGCGAGAGAAACAATTTCCTTCCAGCGCTCACAGGAGGAGATGAATGAAAAGCTTGAATTGGACCGCAAGCGTGGCTAGACCTCAAATTGGATGAGAAATAACAGGATGCACATCACATCATTAATTAGCCAGAACTTCTGCCGCTGCTAGTGAAGCCACGCAAACGCAAGAAACCCTCAATTCGCACCACGGCGTACACGAACCACCTTGAGGTGGCGCGTTCTCCCTGACATAGTTGACGCGGTTTCGTCAAAGCTCAGTTATGCCTCATGAAATGCTAAATGTTAGCTGAAAAGTTTTCGACAAACAAATGAGACGGTGTTAATCTGTCAGCTAATTGTTAATTAATTCTGCCATAAATCACCGTGATTCTGACAGTTTATCTTAATTTAATAACAGCACGCATGAGAGAACGTCATCTGGTTTCCTGCAACCTTTTGCGTGTTTTGTGCACTTCGAGCTAATCACCTCCTGCAAACAGAAGCTGGAGGTGGAGCGAACAGACCGTTCATTACCCGTTACACAAATATGTCCTCTACATCTCCTGAGAGGAAAAACAACCACGCTGCCGCATGGCGACGGTTAAGAAATCTCAACAGTAACTTATGCTAGTTAAAGTCAACCTTTTTAAAACAGGCCTTTGCTAGGATTTATTAAGATAATCTTAAAGTTCAAAACGTCCAGTTTTTTAGACATTGTAGTAACATTATCGCTTGGTTATAAGAACATTATTCAAACATTTATTTTGTAACGTTTTAAAAACATTCCACTGACAACTGACATTTTTAAACTTTTTGAATGTTGTACTAACATCACTGCTAGAATGTTGTTGATACGTTTAGAGAACATTAGCCAACGTTCTTAAAACATTCCCTGTTAGCTGAAACAATCAGTTTACAGTCAAGTACTGGATTGTAAACCGGACAAGCACTGAATCTCTACATAATTCTGACACCTCGGTTTCAAGCATGGCTCGATTTAAAAGTGACGTTTCAGCACCAGCTGTTAAATGTCCTCATTATGAATAAACATGAGTAATTACTCGGTCCTCGTACCTCCCGCAGACCTCACAGCATTAAATAAAGTTCTTCTGTCACGCTGATTTAAAGCCGTGCTAATGACACCCGCGACTGGGCCGTATCTGACACCCGTATCTGAGGCAGCACTGTATCTGAGGCAGTGCTGTATCTGAGGCAGTACTGTATCTGAGGCAGCAGTGTATCTGAGGCAGCACTGTATCTGAGGCAGCAGTGTATCTGAGGCAGCACTGTATCTGAGGCAGCACTGTATCTGAGGCAGCAGTGTATCTGAGGCAGTACTGTATCTGAGGCAGCACTGTATCTGAGGCAGTACTGTATCTGAGGCAGCAGTGTATCTGAGGCAGCAGTGTATCTGAGGCAGCACTGTATCTGAGGCAGCACTGTATTTGAGGCAGCACTGTATCTGAGGCAGCACTGTATCTGAGGCAGCACTGTATCTGAGGCAGTACTGTGGGCAGTATATAGTGTTTTATCAGCTGAGAATTATAAATGATGCAGTAATGTTACACAATCCTCTAATCCTGCAGTCAGGGAACTAAAGACGCTTTCATGATGCTTATATTCGAATGTTTTCACTTATTTAAATGACACCGAATATGGAAGTTACTAGAACAAAAAATGTAGAATTTCGTCAACGATGATTTGCGATATCTGCAAGCTGCAGTCTGTAACGTTTGTCTCTCTACCGCCATCTCTGTTTGAAACATAAAACTGCAGGTTACTTGTGGAGCTATTTTCTTAACATGGATGACGAGTTTAAATTTTCTAAACAACTGCTGTAAGAACAAGCTGCATCATCTACAGCACCTGCACATGTGATATAGTCTTTCTGTTTACAGACCCGACAGCTCAAAATATGAATTATTATTATAAACTTACCGTTGTGAATCGGGTTAAGATAAAGAGATTGTGTTGAACACTGATTATTGCTCAATTGATTTTTGTTTATTTTTAACCAAAACAAGTTACAGATTGCAGCTTCAGGTTGAAGGATTTGTTAACATTGTAATGATGTTTGCTTTTTTCACTTATCAAAGATAAAGATTCATGTATTACAATAGTTGGTTCTGGGTTCAATTTTCAGGAATCATACATTCCGATAAGTATAACTTGAACACATTATAAGTCACTTTAGATAAAGGCATCTGACAAATGCATACATGTATTTTAACATGCATTAAAAGCATGTACAAAACGTCTTTGTAAGGCTGTGTAGATTTCATCACTAAATCTGTGTGTCAATTAGTGGGTTTAATAAAATGTTCACACCTACATACACATGTGCAGGTGCTGATGTCAGGCTGGTGTGGATGTTCTGTCTGCATGTATCTCTGTGAAGACTCTGTTATAAGATTCTCTGTCTCCTCACATCAGGTCTGTAATACGTAATCGATAAACAATTTGGGTCTGTTCAGTCTCCATATCATCCATCACACTATTAACATCCTTTAGCCCTCACCAGCATAAACGGCCCCCGGCCCCAGGAGGGCCCCTGTTTATTACGCCATGTGACCGGAAGAATTTTATACCGAATGTGCAGCCACAAACCAGTGTTAATCTGTCATATGAGAGAGAGAGAGACAGAGAGAGACAGAGAGAGAGAGAGAACCTAGCAGAAACCCACATCTACCTCCACACACAATGACCTCCTGGCTCAGCCGGGACTTAAATTTATATGTGGTACATATAATCTGCTTCATGTTTTGGTTTCATTTCCTCACTGTTCTAGTACCTGTGGTGTGTTTCATCATCTGGTGAATGTCTCTCTCTCTCTCTTCCTCTCTCTCATTCCCTCTCTCCAGTGGCCACAGTGCCAGAGTGTCTAAATGAGATAATCAGGATGTAGTTGTTTTCACCATCCCCAGTGTCTAAACTAATCCAGCTGCGCTCTCGCTAACACAAGACACTGATCTCAGGTCTGCCTCAGACTTAATGAACACTCAATTGCTTGTTAGTGTGATGAGGGACACACTCCGTACCTCACCATCCTTCATCTGAACAACAGTATTAGCTTGATCAGACTGAGATCCAGGGAATCTTTCCCCACACTGCACCACCGGCGTTATCCACCGCCCGGCTCGCCCTCTCTCCGCCCTCACGCGCACGTTCTTCTCCCAGATGTCAACGAGCTCCCAGACAGCCCTGAACCACATGGTTGAGTTCACAGGTCATTTCACAAGCAGGAGCATTAATAGCTTCATAAACGACTAAATCTGAGGCAGAATGTTGTGTTTTTATACTCCAGACTACATCCCTCTCGTCCTCTGTTCTCCAGCTAACAGAGAGTTCTCAGAATGTTGGCTAACATTTTCTCAAAGTTACCAGAAAAAATGTAATAGAACGTTACTAGAATGTTTTTGTACTTTTTGTCATTTTTAATGTTATTGTTACTTAATAGAAACCTTAGGAAAACATTCTTGCAGCCTAAAATGAATAGCTGCGTGAGCGCAGATGATTTGATTTCGGCGCACAGAGATGCTTGTCAGTGTTAAATGAGCTCGTTTGGGAGGTGAATGCCTCTCGGACAATCCGGCTGTGTTTTCTCAGAACGCTTGACATTTAATTCCTGCTCTGTGCTGGAGTTCTTTCAGCTAGTTCAGCTTCATTACAGGAAATGGCCTTTTATGAAGCGAGAGTGTTTCTGTGTGAACTAGTTTCTCAGTGCGCTGGTTTCATTGCAGGCCAGAGAGATTGTAATGACTCCACTGTGTTCCAGCTCAGAGCCAATAGAATCACAGCGTACATCTGCGGGCGACAGAACACATCTTCAGACAGCCTATCAGGTTATTGCATGCTTGTACAGATGGCCAATCAGGTTGTTTCATTCTTCTGCCTGTAGAACAATGTTAATAGATGATAATTGGTGTAGCAAACATTTGCAAACTTCTGTAAGTATACATTTACAGGCAGCCTATGGGTTTACTGCATACATTTACTGACAGCCAATAGCACGGCAGCATAAATTTAAAAGAGCCAATAGTAACATTGCATTCATTTATAGAGAACCAATAATTCTACAGCTCACATCTACAGTTGACCAATCAGATACTGTTACCATCAACAGACACAATTATGTTTACAGTCAGTAGCTAAAGTCTATTAAGGTTTGTCTTTCCTTGACTCATGCTTGCTTGTTTGTGTTATTGCTCACTGGAGTTTTAATGCACACAGTTAATTATTTACGCATTGTTCATTTTGCTCGGCTGTATTATTTTAATTTATGCAGCACAGACTCATGAATGTTGTAAGAAACACTGGGCGGCTGTTTGACATGAAAATGGAAAATCTAATGGAAAATCATTCCTCTTTAACTTTAAATCATTCTTCTTTAACAGAGTGTCTATATAAATACATTTACATTAGTGCTGTTTCACACTCACACCCAAATCCTGGTTTCCATCTCAGTTCTGTCTGCCTCACGATTATGACGTTAGAAAAGTTAGAAAATTACTGCCAGCAGCCGTCCAACCAGTAAATGAAGATCTTTGAGAAATATCAGAGCAGTTTCATTTATTTATAATTCACAGCTCAGTAAACAGAACAGATTACACAAGATGATGTAATTGTTCTATTCGAAGAGCAAACAGCTTACTGCATCACCACACCCAGCTTACAATGTTAGGTTGTAAGAACGTTTCCTTAACATTTCCGTTAAGTTAAAAAATATTTAAAATGTTTTTGCGAATGTTCTGGGAATGTTCAAGACATTCAGTTTTTTGACCATTGATTTTATTGTATTGCTTGGTGTTAAGAACAGTATTTAAACATTAATTCTGTAACGTTTTAAAAGCGTTATTGTTACTGCAAGAACATTTTTTGAGAACTTTGAGAAGCGTTTACAGAACATTAGTCAATGCTCTAAGAACATTCCCTTCTAGCTGGGACACTCTCTTGGTCTCTGTAATGGTTGATTGAACAGAGATAGTCCTCAAGGAGAGACCAACTGTTAAAAAAACACATCATAAGCTCAGAAAATAAATCCATATGAAGAACCGACCTCAGACTGGAGCGTGTCCAATCGCATGGACTGATCCTGCAGTGTAGGTGAGTGTTCTGGCCTCGGCACGGCCCACAAACCCAATGACATGCCTGCCAACATGAATCAGTGTGTGAGAGATCCTGACAGGAAAGCTATCAGTCAGAGCCGAGCGCAGGACCGCCTCAGATTGTTTGCCGCACTGAAGAGGGAAGAGAGGAATATGGAGTGATGAAGAGAGTGATGGAATGATGGAGGGAAAGTGGCAGAACTCATGTTGGGTGGTGAGAAAGTGTACACAGCTGTTTTAAGAGGAAAATCTTGATGGTTGGGAGGTTGCAGCATGCGGCACATTTACATGCATTGACATGATCTGAATTTACATAGAATGCGATGATCATGTATATTTTTGAAAATGTCTGCATGTCGAAATTTATTTTGATTTAATTAAAGCCGCAATCTATAACTTTTACCTCTCTACTGCCATCTCTGTTTGAAACATAAAATTGCAAAAACAAATAATAAAATTGCAAGTTACTTTGCGCTCTTCATTATGTGTTGAAATGTTCAAAACGTCCAGTTTTTTACTTGTTGTATTAATGTTATCACTCGTTTATAAGAAGGTTATTCAAACTTTTTAATTCTGTAACTTTTTACAACTCTTAAGAAGAATTTTTGATATACGATTGTTAACATTCTACTTTCTACTAACTAAGTAGTTTCTACTAACTACTTTAAACGTTCTACTAACATTTTTGATTCAGTTTCACTCCATCAGACAGTGGATTTTTACACTCTTTACACACAGATGGGTGTGTGTGTGTGTGTGTTTGTATTATTGATATGATCATGGCTCTCTGTGACCTTGTCTGCAGGATTACAGTGTGTGTTGTGCAGATAAGGGGTGTGATTTTAAAGGCTCCAAACACGCATGAATAACACAGTCCACCAGCAAACACTGAAAATGACGTGTTTGTCAAAAATGAATATATAAATAAACACATTGGGGGGGAAATTCTGGTTCAACGCACACTGTCTGCTCTCTTTAAATATCATGGATCTGTTTGTGTTCTGTGGGGAAATTAGTCTTCCAAAATAAATTTAATCTACAAACCGTGGCTGAGAGACGTTTGTATGGTTGGATGAAGTAAAATCACTGTGACATCAGAATCACACTGCGACTCGCTGCCGCTTAACATTCAGTCTGGACTGCAGGCCGGGATTCAGAACAAATGACTTCTCATTGACACGTACACACACACTCACACACTCACACACACACTCACACACACACACACTCACACACACTCTCACACACACACACAGAGCAATGGGAAAGCTCGTCTTCCTTTCTGTTCTTTTAACAATGAGAACATAATGTATCACAGCTCTGTTCATCTGTAACTGAGGTATGAACGGGTCTATGATCTTTAAACACTGCAAACTGTAACTTTTGCCTCTCTACAGCCGTCTGATTGAAACAAAATTGCAGGTTACTTTATTATGATTTCTATCATAATTCGAAATCATTATTATAAACGTACCGTTGTGAATTGGGGTAAGTTTGGGAGATTGTGTTGAACACTGATCTGTCATGTACTCATGCTCAATAACTGATTTGTTTATTTTTAAACAAAAAAGTTACGGATTGCAGCTTTAAAATGATTTTTCAGTTTAGCGTTGTTGAACAGGATTAGATGCTGCTCATTCTGGAGTCGGTGTTGCTATGCTGCTGGTTGCCAAGCGGTGTAACCAAAACACATAACCACACAAAAATAACATTCACTGATCTTGATGTACTTACTGTATGTCTTTATCATGGCTACAGATTATTTTGTCGTGTAGATTTCTAAAGAATACATTTCTAAACCTACTGTAGCACTTTTTCAAAATCCGTTTTAGAAATCTAAACATTGGCATGGATTTTAGTGAACGCACACTCCAGTCTGTGTGTACACGCATTTTATAAATGAAGCCCATGTTGATCTCTGGCCATTTAGCTACACAGCCTATACGAACATTGATTTCTAATGATCTGTCCAGGGCCACTGTACAAACAAGCTCTTATATCCCCACAGTGATGAAGAGCGAGGCCATGGCAAGCGCAGTGAGGTAAATGGGATTCAGAGACTCTTGAATGAGCAGGATTATAAGTGCCGGTGAGGAAAGCGGATGTCTCTCTTCCCCTCACACTCCTCGTATCAGGTCGGTTAAAACAGCTGCGTGTGGAAGTGAGCGTGGGAGATGAGATTGAAGAAAATGAGCCATTACGATAACAGCAATGTGCCAAACCATCGAGGGATGAGCGAGATGGAGAGAGAGAAAGAGATCAGAAATGAGAACTGTCAAAGACAGAATAAAAAAATGCAGGATCTGTTGAAATGGAAATATAATAACTGCATTAGAGAGAGGGAGCGAATAGACCCTTTTCTCTCAAAAAAAATCAATTTCTCCTCAAATCCACCATTAGCTGCTAGTTCAAAGAGAATGAGATGTAGCTTTTAGCTGATGAACTCTTTTATATGTGTTTTAGATTGTACGTCTCCAAAATTACTTTGAAATGTGATATTTTAAACTTGCAGATCCAACCGTTGGTTTTCATAAAACAGAAAAGATTTGCCCAGACAGATCTGAGATGCTAAATGAAATGTTCACAAGATGGTTCAATTAAGTTCAGCCATGTTTTATAAACAAACAGCTGCTAGTTTATGCTGTCAATAACTGGAGTCTGTTTTTACACATTTATGCATAACAGAATTAAAATGAATAAATCGTATTTCATTAACCACTGCTGCCGTGGCTGGACCTCAAAGTATCTGATGTGTCCAGACATTTCACAGAAGAAAACACAGTTTTGAACTGGAATACTGGCCCATCACATACATTATCAGTATGTGTGTTCTCTGAGAACTGAACCCACAGCTTTTGCACTGCTAACACAATGCTCTACCAATGAACAGCAACACTCAGATATTAGAAACGCCACCGACAGAACCCACCGAGACCCAGATCATCTGTCTAAACCGGCTTTATTGAGATGAATAACTTTGATGTGATACAAAATAAAATGTTTTTGAATAACGTTCTTATTATACCCAAGAATAGTTTCTACAATATCTAAAAAAACGGGACGTTTTGAACGTTCTTGGGACTTTCAAAAAACGTTTTTAAATGTTGTTGTTACTTAATGGAAACGCTATGGAAACATTCTTACAACCTACCATTGTTAGCTGGGTGTATCATTCACTCACGGCAGTATGCTATAAATGTAAAGCTTTTAGTGAGCGTGTGTAAAAATATCTGCTCATCTAAAACAGCCTCCGGCAACTTTTGCTTGTCTAAACATAGAAATGCTGAAAGGAGTTTATGAAACCTTTACAAGCATTAACAAGTTCTACGAGTGTTCTTGTCTTGGTGGATGACTGATTCTCCTCACACACATACTGAACTGAAGACGTTCTGTGTGCTGTCTCCTCAGGGCTCCAGGTTCTGAACCCGGCAGTAATTAACACCGATCCAGACTTCTCTGAGATGGGTGAAGACTGTTGACACTAGAGCGCTGCAGATTTAGAAAATAATAGGAGCATTTATAATAATGAATGTGAGATTGGACATTATCTGTGTCATGAAAACTTTGTGGCTAACAAATTTAGGTTGTAAGAATGTTTCCATTATGCAACATAAACATTAAAATGTTACTTTGAATGTTCTAGGAATGTTCAAAACAACCCGTTTTTAGACATTGTATTAACGTTATTACTTGGTTATAAGAACGTTATTGAAACATTTTTTAAATTGTGTAACATTTTTAAAACATTCCACTAAGAACCTAAGAATAACGTTTTTTGACGTGTATGATATATGATGTTAAAAAGTTCTACTAATATTACTGCAACTTTGATAAATTTGAGAGAACTTTCCATGAATTGTTAGTCAATGTTCTGAGAACGTTGGCATAGTTTTTAGTGAATGCACACTCTAAGATCCAGTCTGTGTGTACATGCGTTTTATAAATGAAGCCCATGTTGATCTCTGGCCATTTAGCTACACAGACTAGACGAACATTGATTTCTAATGATCTGTCCAGGGCCACTGTACAAACAAGCTCTTATATCCCCACAGTGATGAAGAGCGAGGCAGGTTTTCCTCCTCTGATGGCTGTGTTTCTCTTGTTCTAATGCTCTCAAGCTCTCGGCTCATGTATGACAGAAGGCCTCACTCTGATACAGGTCATTGCTGTGACTGATCTCAGGCCTGTCACTTGTCTGTCTGCTGACTGATCTCATCCCACTTTCTGTCTCGTTTGCTCTTCTCTCTCACCCGTGCGGTTAGCCTCATCTGAAGACCATCGGCAATCACTGTGTCTCGCTTCCTGTGCTGGAACTGATTGGCCTGACAGCTCCATTATAAAGAGGATTTGATTGTGTGGTCTGAACACATGTGGAGTTCCTCGTACAGATGCTCTGTTTCCTCCTCGTGGTCGTCAGCTTTGACACAAGGCTCTCGTTTGGAACTGAGGACGCTGCTGCGGCGTGCAGGCTGAACAGAGTGAGGTGAGCTGGAGTAAGACCAGATTGTAAACTGGTACCAAGAACCTAAGAGTATAAAGGGAGTTTTTAGTGAAGAATTAATATTTTCTCGTAGCTTTTAACACATTTAAAATGGTAAAATGAAAATCGTAACCATTTCTTCCTCCTTTAATTAAAATCACAGCTGCGTTCCGGACAGAGCATTAGTGTGACGTCCTTATAAACAAACAGTGTGTGAGTATGTGCGACGAGCATTTAAAATGATAATTAAAGGTGACTCTTCTTCCATTTGTTTTTAATTAGTCCTCCAGCACTGCACATCCATCAGTGGGAGTCAGAGAGCAGCGCAAACACATCTCCTCTTCCCAACCCACTGATCTAAAACAAATAACAAAATCAACAGCTGAGTCCTCACGACAAATTACCATCAAATATTCACATCATAAAAGACAAACCCACAGCCGCCTTCAGTAAACCTGCTCTGTAAAACACAGTTTAAGACAAGTGACGCGTGAAAAAGCCAAATTAAACCAGTGTCCTCGCTGTGTGCAAATGTTGCGCTTTGATTCAGAAACTCACCTCTGCTTTCTTTACAAATGAAACGGCTAAAATTGATTTAAGCGGCTGTGAAAAAAATCTTCTAATTTGTCATAAAGAAGGTTTTTGATATTTCTGTTGTCATTTAAAGCCGCTCCCCATAACTTTCTTAATTAAAAGTGAATAAAAATCAGTTATTGTGCAAGTATATAAAACATCGGAGTTTAAACCGCTCTCCTTATCTGAACATCAACTGAATAAAATAAAAGAATAATAATAAATCATATTCATAAATAATTGTTAATAAAAATAAATTGAGCTGTCAGGTGTGATTTCCGGGGAAATGTCAGTTTGATTTGTGATTGTCATGTCTGTAAACAGACAGAAGATCCAGCTGCTGTATCACATGACCGGCTGCTGTATCACATGACCGGCTGCTGTAGATGATGCAGCGTTTGTAGCTTGTTCTTACAGCAATTGTTTAGAATTTAAATTGTAATTCACGTTAATAAAATAACAGAATCCACGACAAAAGCGTTTTAGTCTGCTCTCAATAGCTGCTGTATTTGACAAGAATCAAGGTGTGTAACAGGGCTGCCCTTCAGTACAAGGTCACTATCACACACACACACACAGTCTCGCTGAAGCAGACAGACTTTGCTTTTACACCCTTTGCGTGGGTCTCTGTTTCCAAGGCTACTTATTAGAATAAATCCATTTTCATTCTCTTCTCTGCCAGGCAATTAGCCACCTCTCTCCCTCATCAGTCAAAGAGTCAAGCACTCGCACCCGGAAGGTGTCTCTCTCTTTATCTCGCTCGTTCGCTTTTTCTTCCTGACCCTCTTTTCTTATCCTTTCTGCTTGTCTTTCTCTCTCTCTCTCTCTCTCTCTCTCTCTCGCTCTTTCTGTCTTTCTGTCCAGCTCAGTGTTTTGAAGCAAGACCCATTTATCTTCCTCACACACAGAGAGTGGCGTGAGGCCTGGCAGATTTAGCCTTGGTGAGAACTCAAGCCTCACCATCTCTCACCCCAAACACACACACACACACACATACATACACACACACATACACACACATACACACACATACAGGCATTTCCAGAATACTTCACGTGAATTAATTTCTATTAATTAATTTCTATTCATTTCTAAAATTAATTTTTCTATTTCATTAGTAGACTAAATGTTTCGGTTGGTTACTCTATAATGAAATTATTTTGAATGAACCACACAATACATTAATAATTAAAGATACAGTACATTACTGATAGTGATAGTTCAGTGTGAAATGTCTCTGTGTTTTTGTGTCCATACCAACACACTTCAAAATATCTTCTTTTGTGTTTCTCTGAAGCATTGAAGTCATACGGGTTTGGAATGACATGAGGGTGAGTAAATGATTTTTGGGTGAACTATCACTTTTCTGATATCTGTCTGATATACTTTTCTGAGGTCTGTTATCTGATTATTTTGTGAACAATTGGCTGTGTGATATTTTATTTGTTTTTAAAACAATAAGGTTTGTGTTAAAAAACAAGAGACATTGATTTGCCAGTGTGGTAGAAAAATCAACTTATTTCTCCTTGGAATCAAAGTTTATAAACAGTTATTAAAGATCTGAAGCTCTCCACCACAATAAAAAGTGTTCAAAAGTCAAATATAACGTTAACAAATCTATGAGATAAAAACGCTGCCAATCGCTTTAGTCTTCACCTGCTAATAAGAACTTTCTGTCTGTTATTTTATGTGTTAAACACTTCCAGCCCACAGTAGCTGTGAGTGTTACGAGTCTCGTTCTCTGTTCTCCACGTAAAACCGTGTTCAACGATTTGTTAAATATCCATTTTCAGTGGTTGCAATAAAACCTTCGTCCCGCTCAGAAACGTCCTTGAGTTTCAGCTGTTAGGACTCATCAGGGCTGTGTGAACACAACAGAACAATCCAGAGAGGTCATTATATTCAAATCAATAATAATTCATTTCCAGAGTCAAGTTGCCGCCTGGCTGCCTAGAATGAGTTCTGTTGTTTGTGCTGATGGGGGTGTAAGATAAAAGTCTCAGTCGAGAGGTTTGCGCATTCAAGAGCTCTTTCACAACACAATGCGGTCGACTGCGGTCGACTGCGGTCGACTGCGAGAAATCTCTGTTGTTTTTGTCACTCGTATGCTGCGTGCAGGATGACGGCATTAAGTCAAAGTTCTGCTGACTTTATCTAGAGCATTCAGTCGGCCCTTTAGCAGTGCTTCACAACAACCCCCAGAAGTCCCCCAACTAACAGGGAGCGTTCTCAGAAAGTTCTTTCAAAGGTATTGAAATGTTTACCAGTTAATAGTAGCATGCTTTTTTAAACATCATTTTAAAAACGGTACAGAATTAAAAACGTTTGAATAATGTTCTTATAATTAAGCATAATGTTAATACAATGTCTATAAAACTGTACTGTATGAACGTTCCTGTAACTTTCATAACTTTTTTAATGTTTTTGTTGCTTAATGAAAACATTAGGGAAACGTTCTTCCAACCTAAAATTGTTAGATGGGGTGTCTTAGTCCAGAAGTAAATTCATCAGCAGCCGGGCATCTAAAACCCAAAGAGAGACTTCAAACAGAGTCATTTTCTGACAATATTTACCAGATCTGATCTATCCTGTATCCAGAGGGACTAATTGGGGATTATTCTGAGCGCAGTCTTTCCATAGGTGGCCAGATATTTAATACTGCAGTTTCAACAAAATCAACCTGATTAACATTTTGTGTTCTCCTTGAATTATTAAATTCATCTGCCTCTAATCTGGTTTAATGACATGCAAACGCATGCAGGCTGGAGAAAAGAAAAGGAGGGAATGAATGAGAGAGAGAGAGAGAGAGACTTCTTAAATAAAAAAGTGCATTCACCGAAGTCCCGCCCATCCATGCCTGGTATGTTCTCCTCCAATCAGATTTAATGGCATGATAATCAACTGATTATATTCTTTATGCATTTTCTCAGTTCCACGCATCTCTCTCTCTCTCCTGCACTCTGTTCGAGTCTCTCTCACGCCTGGCTGGACTGCGGCAGGGCTCCAGTGCATTTTCCTCATGCGATTTACTTTCGATTAAGGGATTAAAAATCAATTATGCAGGAAGTCATGCGTGGGTGTGATTACGACGGCGCAGGTCCAAGCCACTCATCACAAATCGCTTTATCTCTGCAGCCTTCGCACAAGCCCATGAGTCAAAGCAGATATTCCTAGCTAACAGGGAACGTTGACAGAACGTTGGCTAATGTTCTCTAAAAGTTCTCTCAAAGTTATCAAACAGTCCCTGCAGTAACATTAGTGGAATGAAATAGAATTTAATTTAATACAATGTCTAAATAACTGAAGGTTTTGCACGTTCCTAGAACTTTCAAAATAACATTTTGATGTTTTTGGTACTTAATGGAAATATAAGGAACGTTCTTACACACTGAGAATGTTAGCTGGGATTTCTCACAGTGCTTATTTCAGTGATATCTGACAGACAGTAAAGATATTTTATACGTGGTATTGCAAAAAATAAAAAACCTTCTTAGTATTTTTCCAAAAATTATAAAAATGACAGAGAACCATCACAAAGTATGCACCCACTGGAAAGATTTAGCATCTAGGCACATTTTGGTGCAGTATTTTCAACATACTAGGATTTGAGACACACTAACCATAGTCTCACACTTTTTAGTACAGACATACGTGAATTGTGACGCAGACGATATTCGCTTCCTGTTTGCTGCTGTGTGGCGTGACCTGTCAGCTCTGCTCCGTATTATGGGTTTGTTTAATTTTAACTGCCCGTCATCTGTTTCTTGCGTGTGGAGGGACATGTCGGATCTTGAGAGCGGTCGTAAAGCAAAAAGAGATTCATTGTTTATCCCCGAGTGTTCAGAGGTCAGAATCCTGGGGACAGCAGGACTGTGGACGGCTCGGAGCTGTATTTCAAAGGTGGACAAATTCTACCTGTCAGGTCAGGGTTATTGATTTGCCAATACGGATGAAGGGACTCAGTGAAGCCCTTGTCATAGAAGCAGCTTTCACTCAGAAGAAGGTTTGTCATCCTCAGGTTTATGCACACGAGACGTCTGTGTGTGTTTATGGCATCTGTTTGTGGAGCTTTGTTATTACAGTGTTTGAAAATGTTTGTGTCGTGACCACAGGCTGCCCACAGACGAGAAGCAGCTGTCATTGAAGGGAAAATGAAATGACACCCCCATCTCTCTCTCTCTCTCTCTCTCTCGCTCTCTCTCTAATATTCTTCACGGTTTATTCATATTTTCACAAGACCTTCATAAATGCTTTCTCATCATACAGGAAATTTACACCCATCAGACAGCGCACATATAAATAGAATACAAGACAGTCGTAATCGAGACGAGGAAACCTCGCTTTTAGGAAATTTTGACGTTTTCTGAGACCTGCCAAGTTGCAAATCTCATTAAATAAAGGGACCATCTGTTTCTCATGAGCAGTTGCTTTCTGAAAGCTTTGAATGATACCCAAAAAAACATAAATCATATTTCAAGGATGACTCGTACCAGAAGGGGAATGTTTTTGGTGATAGCTTTATTCAAAGCAATAAACAACATATCAGCAGTTGAAACAAATTTACCTGATGTCAGACACTTCAAATCTCAAACCCAGCCACCCGGAAACTTCTCAGAACACTGGCTAATGTTCTCTAAACGTTCTTTCAAATCATATGATGTTATTCTTAAGTTGTACATTTTTTGTGTTTTAGTTACTTAATGGAAACGTTTGAGAAACATACTTACAACCTAAAATTATCAGATGAGTAATTCTGTCACCGTCATATATACCTTTATGTGACTACAAAACAATCTTAAAATTTGCCATGACCACATTTAATGGGCAGGGATGGGCACATTTAATGGGCAGGGATGGGATGGGCACATTTAATGGGCAGGGATGGGCACATTTAATGGGCAGGAATGGGCATATTTGATGGGCAGGGATGGGCACATTTAATGGACAAATTTAAACTCAGTGCTAAAACAGTAACACAACTGTGCATTCAAAACTACATAACAGCATATCAAATGTTCAAACAACATTAAGGAAATTGGAGGCAAATTTGTGCTTTTTTTACAGCTACACTTTTCACCCGCCCAAAAGTAATAAATACTAAAAACCTCAAACAAATTTCCATGTATTCAAGGGTTCAGTGCTACATGCTACATCCAGCAGTAAATGCACTAGTTCCTGCTCAGAAACGTTCATTGTGACAGGCTGGCACCTGTTAAATACAACTTCATTTGTATGCAGAATATACACAGAAGTGAGTCGGTACAATTAGAGGCTGCAGTCAGAAAGTCATAGTGACAGTGCTGTGTGAAAAACATGTATGAATGAGATTTCAAGCTAACACATTAATGTTGAAAGAACATTTCCATTAAGTAACAAAAACTTTACGATGTTATTCTGAAAGTTCTAGGAATATGACATTATTGTTTGATTATAAGAACGTTTTTTAAACATGTAATTTTTTAACTTTTTAAACATTCCACTAACAACTTAAGAATAACATTTTTAAAATATATAATGTTTAATGTTTCAAAAGTTCTACTAATGTTAGTTGCAAGAACATTTCTCGAACTTTGAGAAAACATTTAGAGAATGAAGCCAACGTTTTGAGAATGTTCCCAGGTAGCAAGGTTGATGTTTGGTGTTTCACTCCACAGCACAGCAATCACATTAACATGAGTGATGTTGTACAGAATATCAGCACAGCTGTGATTTATGCAGATATTCTTGACAACACAACTGTATAAATGCTGTATAAATGGACACGCCCACATGCACGTGGCCATCCAATGGCATCGCACACAGAGCTCTGTTAGAGTGATTATGGTTATTTCTTATAATTCAGCTGTAATTGTTCAGACTTTAGGAGGAGATTTATAAGTCCAGAGGGAGAGAACATAAATCTTCCTGTGGCTTTAGCTGTGTGTGTCAGAAGACCCCCAGCACCACAGAACGCTCGTATCTGCCTTCTTCAGGCATGGCTGATCACTGCTTCTCCAATACAACCTCTTCAAACCCTCATGCCCAGTTCTCTAAAGTCCTGCTATAGCAGGAGAAGGTTTTGGCACGTCATTTTATGCTCTCACTCCCCAGCTAACAATTTTAAGTTGTAGGAACATTTCCCAAATGTTTTCATTAAGTAACCATAACATTATAAAATGTTATTTTAAAAGTTCTAGAAATGTTTAAAACACCCACATTTTTAGACATTTCACTAACAATAACGTTATGTTGTTCTCTGAGAGAACTTTAGAGAACATTCTGAGAACGTTCTTAGTTAGCTGGGTAGCGTTGCATGGGAGTCCATGTTTAAGTGTCACTCTGTCACAAATGTCTGTCTGTGATTCATTTCTTTTTTTAATATTGAACCTTTTTTGCATTTTCAAATGAACTCAATGTTTAATTCTGGTTAGACACGTCATTTACTCTGCACATTTCCAGAACTGTGCAGAAAATTCTGGATTGTTATGTTTTATTCTGCTGAATCACGACACATCTAAATATATTCAGGCGAGAAATTCAGACATCGATTATGTACATTTCAGGTCATGAGTAGATAAGATGGATTTCTGTTAAATATTTAAATGAGCATTTTTGAGTCAAAACAAGATTAAGACATTTAACTGCATGCATAATACATCGCCTGTATTCCAGTGAATGTTTTTTCATAATTCAGCCGCGTTTCTGGAATGATTCAGTCTTGGCGTTAATTGTAATTGTAATCTGTTGGAAAATGGCATCCGCTTATGCAGTTCTGGATATAAAGCCAATGTAAGCGTTGTTTGATTTAAAACCATGAGCTGTGAAACACAGCGATTTTAGGCTTGTGAAAAGACGCCTGTTTGGGTTCAGCGTTCAAGCACTGAGAGCAAACTCTCTTCCCTGAGTGTGTGTTTATGTTTTCAAGCTCTCAGAATTGTGCTTGAGTTTAATGTCGTGTCCCCACATTAGCTTACCTGATCACACAACACAACCCCACACACATTAATGCCTCCAGGTTATAATGGATTTCTGAACCAATCAGAGAAAACAGAAGGTACAGACCGAGTGAGAGAGAGAATTCTGAGTGTAAAAGCACAAACTGGATGGTGTGGCCCAACCCAGTTCACAAGTTTAAGTTGTAAGAACGTTTACCTAATGTTTCCATTAAGTAACAAAAACATTAAAAGTGGTCATTTGAAAGTTCTACGAACGTTCGAAACATCCAGTTTTTTAGATGTTGTATTAACATCATTTCTTGGTTATAAGAATGTCATGTAAACATTTTTAATTCTGTAACATTTTTAAAACAATCCACTAACTATTTATAAATATTCTGTTTTGATATGATATATAACTGATGATCTAAAAAAAATCTGCTAATGTTACTGCAAGAATATTGTGATTTTTTATATTTATTCTGTTTATATCTCTATTTATTTTTTAATTGTGTATCAATGGCTTTGGGGTCAAATCTCAGTTTGTGGATGATTGAGGTTCAGGAAAGCAGAAGCACCCACAGCAGCTGTCATTTTAATCAGACTCAATGACGGGCACACAGCAGTTCTGGCCTGAGGTGTAAATGTGTCTGAAACCATCTGTGATGCACTTTAATTATCCACTCGCTTCTCCTGTGATGCTTCATAGACACATGCCAGCAGCAACCGGCGCAGGTTTGACTGCATCCAGTTTTACTGCGGTCTGTGCTCAAAGACACAGCCCTGGTTTTCCTTGCTAGAGGCTCTACGTACACACACACACACACACACACA
>JAZGTI010006970.1:0-22454 GCA_036877585.1 Botia kubotai | reverse complement strand
TAGTGAAACTCTGGTACTGTGACGGCCTTACGCTGTATTATTTTGCCTCAGATTCTCCTCTCTGTTTTACTTGCTCTAAGATTACACATCAGATGAGCAGTGAGTTTCAGCGCCATCACAGAACATACAGTTTCACGAAATAACATCAGCGTCTGTGCGCCGTTCTCATCCTGCTGAAGTTAAATAATGTTCGGAGCTCCTTTATTTCTTGTATTTCTTGAGATAATAAGCACTTGTTGAGTTCATCAAGGAAGCCCCATTGCTCTGTTTAACACCATTGTAATTACAAGATAACAGGGCCAATTCAGCACAAGTACAATATCTGCACTCCCCTGTAACTCCATTAAGGAAGCCTGCTGGTTATTGGAACGCATGCTTTTGTTTCTCGCTATGTAACGCCTGCAGGCATATATGGGCCAGGCTTTATCAGTTCCCAATCTACAGAGCAATATTTGTATCATTTCCAGATGGCATAAAATGAGCTATTCTGTCTGCTTGTTTTCCTTCATATGCAAATGAAGGATAATATGGGGATCTTACACAATTTAGATCTTGTGACTTAGAGCCATTGAGATTATTGTTGTAATTTTAAATGAGCTTTTTTGCCTTTGTATATGGTTTATATTTGGACATTTTAGCCATTTCTAAAATACTTTCATATTGGAAAAATGAGACAAAGTAACTTAGTAACATGAAATTGGAGCACTAACTTTTTGGAATATAATTTTGTCGATCTGATCGTTGGAGCTGTAAATCATAATATTTTCTTCCATATCTTTTTAAAACGTATTATTGTGCAATCTCCTTGACCTGATATTTGTACACACAGCGCTTCTGCCTACACTTCTACAGAAATAAAAGTTATGGCATCGCTGATGCTGTAGCCCCCGTCCAGATCTGCTGACTGACCGCGTTTGTGCTCTCCGCAGGCTCTTGAGAGTGATTATGTGAGTGCACGGCTGCATCTCTGGATTGATCTGATTTTCGGCTACAGACAGCAGGGTCCGCCCGCTGTGGAGTCTCTTAACACCTTTCACCCCTATTTCTACACTGACAAGTACAACACAGCAAGCATGAAGGATCCTGTCATGAAAAGCACCATTCTCGGTTACATCAACAATTTTGGCCAAATGCCGAAGCAGGTACATGTTAAGTTCAACATTCAAAGAAAAAATGGTAAATTTGTTCTCTATTTAAATGTTTAAATTGTAGAAAATTGGTATTTTCTATCTGAAACATCTCAGTAGCAACATTAATGAAACGACAGTTAATTCAATTTGACAGGGTATCTCCTGCATTGTGGTGATTTACTGTGATTGGTTTAATGCCACACTTAAAAGTTTTGTGATTCCAGCTCTTCACAAAACCACACCCAAGCCGCATGTCTCACAAAAGCTCTGCGGGGAAGGAAACGTCGGCGTCCAATCAGATCACCCCGTTTTTCTTTCAACTGGACATGCTCAAGCCCTCCGCCCAGCCGGTTAAAGGTACAAGGCTGCTCAAAATAACCTGCCGAATGAAGAACACACAGTCCTGCGGTCGAGACCCCCCATTTAATCATTCATAGTCACCATGTTATTTTATTCCATTCCTCAATTATTTTTTACAAGATGAGGCCGTGTCTGCGGGGAGCAATAGGAGCCCGGAGGCAGAAGATGCTGGCTTGACTTTTCACAGGCTCATTTTCTCAGTCATCGTTCTGCTCGGCTCCATTCAGCTCCTGCTATTTGTTAGGCCGCTCTTGATGACACGGCCTCTGAGGCTTATTTAATCATCGCAATATCCCAGAAGGATCTCTCTGGAAAATTAGATGAATCTCTTTCCATCTCACTCCATTGTCTCTCACTCAAGTACTCGTTCTCGCATCATGCGTTACTTCATCATTCTGATCAGTAGGAAAGCTTTAAAGGGCGTCATGAGAAAGATCTGCAGTCGTCTCGCAGACTCCATTAAGATTTCTGTTACTGTACTGCTGTCAGTGAGTGAGAGGGACTGAATATGACCTGCTGTACTGTATATAGGTCATCCGTCAGTGTGAATATGACCTGCTGTACTGTATATAGGTCATCCGTCAGTGTGGATATGACTGAATCTGGACCTCAGCAGAACACTGTCAAATAGCTTATTGTGAAATTTATAGATTAAAAACAAAATGGCTGGCTCCAAATACGTAGTTGTATACGTACACATTCTAGATAATTGTACGTAAATTCTAGATATATCATTTTAATATAAAAATCACATAAGTAATATATTTAAATGATCAAATAATTGATAAATAACATGGCCATAAACTTATATTGTATATATATATATATATATATTGTATACAACTTATTTTAGTTTTGATTTTTTGCAGTTTTTCTTTAAATAGTCAGCAGGCTGAAAAAAATAATAAGAGTACAAATATGTTGTCTCTTATTTAGGGTTTGTAAGAGGCCATAAAAAACGGTGTATAGCTTTTTTTAATTAAATGTTAGATTTATTTAATTTGAAAAGTTTGAAGTGAAGTCTACATGTCACACTAAAGGATAAAACTGTCTCTGCTTGACATTTCATGTGTTTTATCTATAAAGTCACAGTTTATTTACGAAGCTGATGTATCTCTCTGTAGAGCTCTTGCTGGGGCCTGTGGCTCAGATAGTTTGTAGAGAGAAGGATGTCTTGGTCGTGGAGAAGAACAAGCTTCTTATCCCTCCACAGTGGAACACATACTTCTGTTGGGGTTCATATGACCACACCTGCTGCTTTGGCAACTACACAGCCGAAAAGGTTTGTTTTTATATGTCTCCTCGATTTATTTGTATACCCGTTAGTTATTCCACTTATTTGTTTCTTGTCTTGTGTTTGCCTAGTGTCTAAGTGAATGACTTAGCAAGGTCAACAACTCTGATTGGCTGGTAAAGTGTCATGGCATCATTTCTTGTATTTCAGAGCTTTGGAGTGTGTGAGAGTCTGTCTGACTGGGGAGAGACTATATGTGCTGCTTGCCCCAACAGCAGCACCATCATCACAGCCGGGAGCAGCAGTGTGGTGTGTGTGTGGAACGTCTCCATCAGCAAAGACAAACTGAAACACATGAGACTCAGACAGGTCAGAAATAAAGTGCCATGGGGCCTGTTTTATATATTCCTCTTGCTTCACAATAGGGTTGAAAAACTGGGAAATAATTACAGGAATTAATTGGAAATTTTCTGAAATTTTTACAAACTCTATAAAAAGGTCTATAAACATACTCGCTTTCTCTACATATGACTCGTCTTCATCTGTGTGCTATATTTCCCTTATATTTCTGTAAAGTCCTGTTAACTTTCCAAAATTCCTGGAATTTCTGATGTTTTGAAACATGATTTGAATAACGATTACAAGTTCTTTAGCACATATTTTGCTATGTCACCAAATTCTCAAACAGATGTTTTTCTTCCTAGACCTTGTATGGACACACAGATACAGTAACTTGTCTGATAGCATCAGAAGCTCACAGCGTGATTATTAGCGGCTCTCTGGACCAGACCTGCATCCTGTGGGACCTGGAAGACCTCAGCTACATCACACAGTTACCAGAACATTCCTCGGGCTTGTCTGCCTTGGCTATTAATGACCTGACTGTGAGTATCCTCCGACAAAAAACATGCCCAGAGGTCAGTCTGCACTTTAGCCCTGGAATCTCTCTCTCTCTCTGTCTGTCTCACTCTCACATTTAATTTGCTCAGTGCAGTGGTTAGTTCAGCTTGTGCAGCCGTCTGGGTGACACGTTTAAACCGGCTGAGTGTGTTCGTGGGTGGTTCCTGATACTCCCCTTGGCTAGGTGTGTGAGGGCATATCCTTCTCTTCAGACCTGCTTTAATGCTTAAACCCCCTGTTTAAATGCTCTGATACATACCCGCTGCTCTGATAAACACCAGGAAAGGATGGGATTACCAGAAAACATCTACTGTATATATAGTGTCTCCAAAAAGACACTCAGCTTACACTTATAAATGTCTTAACGTCATTACATTAAATTTGCTGTTTATTTGATTAAAAGATGTCAACAGTCCTGTTCAGTTGCTTACTGAATTCTGATTGGTGTTCTGTTTGTGTACTGAATGGTAATTGGTCGTTTAATCTGTCCTCAGATGGCAACGGTGCCAGAGTGGGCGCAGAAAATGCTTTATTTATATCTTCTTTTCTCCCTGTGCTGGCTTTTTTCTTGGGCAAATGCAAATCTAGTTTATCTAACACATTGACTTTCATGCTTGTAGCTTAAGGGTCCAAATTCTTTTTGTGGCAGCTGTACATAAATAATCGCCCGGTGTGTGAACCATTCACTGCCTTTCTGTCTCTGTTAGGGTGAGATTGTATCATGCGCAGGCGCCCATTTGTACCTGTGGACCATGAAGGGGCAGCTGCTGGCCTCCATAAACACTTCCTGTGGGCCTGAAGCCAACATTCTGTGCTGCTGCTTCTCGCAGAAACACGAGTGGGACCCGCGCAACGTGATCATCGCTGGCTGCGCAGACGGCATTGTCAGGGTACGAGCAGAACTTTAGATCGGCCCTTTTCTGAGATGATGGGGCATAGCTTCTGCGTAGCGAACTTTATAATGAGAGCGTTTAAATGAGAAGTCTTCTCCAAAGACTACACCTTTGTGTTTAAGCAATAAATCTTTCCTGTAGCGTTTCCTGCTTAATAGTCAGGTAATATAGCTGCAAAATATTAAAATATGGTAACTGGGATATTGAAATGGGGCTCACAGGCTTGGCTCTGGAGTCCCTCAGAAGCATTAATAGTTACATGTGCTCACTTTAGATGAGGGGAAGAGCAGTTATTAAATCAAAATGCTTCTTAAATTAGGCTTCAATTGGAGCACGGACCTGCGACATCACTGGCCGGCAGATTTGATTTATGAATATAGCTTCAGTTGCATTCGATTTTTTTTCTTCTCCTCTTTTTTTCATTAGCTATGTGGTTCTGTTGCAGATATGGAAGACTGAATATACTAGAGTACAATTACCTGGACATGAGAAGAGCTCAACGTCTCGAGGGCATGTTTTGTCATCCGCCTCGGAAGAAGCAGGTAACACTAATACACTTCACCTTAACTCGGAACTGATCTGGAGCATAAATATGTGCGTTCGCTCTTGGTCCGCAGTTGCCTCTGGCCATAAGACTCATATAACCACCAGCTTCCTTAATGGCTGTTACGTGGCCTATGTTAAAACAGCGACTTTCTCTGGATATTGGAAAACAATGTGCTTTGTGACATCACGAGAGTCGTTATTTTCTAATATACAAGTAATGTGTGAAATGAAATCGCCAGAACGAATACTAGACATCTTTCAAACACGCTGGGTGTAAATTGGATCGCGTCTGTTCTTAAGCGCGACGGTGTGGGCGCACAGCTTCAGGTTTGGTTTTGAGCGATCCTAGGAAAAGTTCATAACGATGCGCGGTTTTGTGCGACGCATTAGGGCTAGCTGCAAGGAATTATGGGGCAAAGTTATTAAACATACAGCCAGTAAACACTGATGAGCAATTTTGCTGATGTAGGCATGCAATTTAGAAAGCAATAATAACCAAATCCAATTTGGTACACGTTGGTTACAGCGCGGCGTCAGCGCGTGTAAGTATCAGTGCGTTCAAATTAAATTGGGGAGACTCGTTGAAACTGTGAAGGTTTTATATTAGATGTATTTCTCTCAATCTGGCAACATGCTGACCATAAATAATCTCACTGTCTCATATCTCACTCTTCTTGTTTCGGCCTTTCTCAGATGACGGTTTGTGGAAGTGGGAACGACAGCTGGTGCTCTGTCGACAGTTAAACCGCAATCAGGCCGCCCCTCGTCGGCACGGCAACAATAACCCCGCCATTACCGCTCTGGGCATATCCAGGTATTGATGAGCGACCTGGCTTGCATCAAAACATGTCTGACTTGCTGTTAAAGCTTGTTTAGTTGACCCCCTCTGTTTTGATTGATTCTGTGAATGATTTAACTCAGTCTGGGCCTGTTAGGTTTAATGTACAGCACATCAGAGCTTCCTTGTGCTACAGTTTAATCATTCAGTTAGGGACCGTAGGAAAATTATATACTTAATTTACAAAACAATCTGATTGGCCCATCAGTGTTTTTATAAAGATGCATGATTTTAATGCACGTGTATGTCTGTCTGCCCCACACACACGTGTGTGATTTCAGATCTCATGGCACACTGCTGGTAGGTGATGCTTGGGGAAGGGTGTACAGATGGTCCTGTGAGAACTAGAGTCAAACGTCCATCAATCTTCTGTCAGACAGCATTTCAGACGGTCGTAACTGCAGCCGCGTGCCAACACAGCTTAAGTGCTGCATGCGCATGCTTTCAGCAGGACTGCTGACTTCAGGAGACCGGCTCTGGCTGTGCTGAATTACAGGATGACGCATTGGTTCTTGGACTGGGTGAGGCTCGCTGGCCGGGGCCGGAAACACAACACTGCTTATTTAAGAAATGAAAGATGATGACGTTTGGAAAAACAATTGGGCTGGTTTGGTGAAATCTATAGTAGCTCTCTTTCTCGCAGTAGACTGTCAGAAAGTCAAAGTAATGTTTATTTTATAAACACTGGTATGCTGGAGTTTCAAAGCCTTTCGCTTATGTGCTATTTTGTATTTTTATTACACTCGTGGTCATATATCCGTGTGGAATGGATATATGTGCTTTATAAAGCAGCAGGGTTCTGCTTGTGGGGTGTTATGCTGAAAATGTAAGAATGTTTAAAAATGTGTTGCATAGCAACGTTTCTCAGGCAGTATTTTGTGTTCGATTTTTTTAAAACTCAAGCTGATTTTATTTGTTAAACCTAATATTCTTTAATGAGATATAAATAAAACTGTTTACGCTTACTGGTGGTACTATTTCAATCTTGAAATAACATTTATCCTAAACACAAGGGAAAACTCTACATGTAAAGGGGCTGAATCAACCCTCCCAACCAATTAGAGAAGGAGTTTCCACTGGCAGTGTGCCGCAGATTCCCATCAGGGAGGGTCCTGGTTTGTGGAGCTGCATTTTGAATACTTCACATTCCGTGATCAGGAGAATTCTGAATTAAATATGTTGCTTTAACTGCAATATTACAAAAAAGGTTCCAAAACCCTGTGGTCTGAATGTCAAAGCTGAGTCGTTTTATATACATTTAATGGTTTTCAAAGTCCATTATAGAGCAGTGATCGTTTGGCAGTGTGGTAAAGAGCTGAACAGAAAAATGCTTTGTTGTTCGGTTTGGTGGTCTTATGGAAAACATGTTTGTGTTGTATTGTTTTTTTAAACCACTGTCAAGCACAAGCCTGAATCCTACCGAACCTCATGCTAACATTACCAAAACCACGTCTTGTTGTAGCTGCTGCTTTAATCCACATTTAAAATCTAGAATATTTGTGAAATCCACTAATGCATATTTAATCAGATTAATTTGGGAAGTCACGGGTATCTTCAACATGATGTGTCGATGTGTAACATCATCTGTTAAAAATGCCAGTTTACTAATGATTTTATGATGTGTAAACTGCATCATTTAGTTATGACCTTGAATCACACTTCTGTTTGCATGCAGACCTATTAATAATAGCCAGCAATAATAGTGTTTTCTGACATGCTTAATGACTCATCAGTGAATGTGTTTATTCTACAGAAATCCAAGTGAATATAAGCTTTGTGTGAGTTATGCGTTTTAACATGGTCTCCGGGCAGCTTTCAGTAGTTGATGTAATGTTTTGGGTAGTTGTCAGGGCTACTGCGGTAGTAAATCCATAGAATCAGCACAGCCTTTCATTAAGTTAAAGAATATAGGTCGTTGCAGGCCGAGTACAGCGTGTTTTTGCACTAACACATGATTACGACACCGACCTTGGAAGTGTTTCGATCAGGCAGACATATAAATCACAGATTTAGAAAAAAAACAGAAGCTTGTTTACAGGCTGTGTACACATTTATTATACCGGCTAATTATGAAACGTTATTTGAATATAAAATGACTCATATTTGTATGCCTATTATAAAACAGTCAATAAATAGAACGTTTTCAGCTATATCTCCAAGCAGCAAGCACTGACGTAGAACGTAGACTCAAGCAGCAAAAAATAAAAAGCAACAAAAACATGTTGTCAGGGCTTGCACTGTTCTGCTGCCCAGATGTGTTGTATCAAGGGGCTTTCTGGACAGAAGTAAGACTTGGTCTACTACTCTAAAACATGCAGACAGCAGAGAAAAGTACAGATGAGAGCTGTGATTACTGAGAGCTCCCACCAGGCCACGCTCCACTTGTTTCTCCAGGGAAAAGGGCTAATTGTTGCTCCCCTCCAACCTTTGGAGGCCGCCTCCTTCTAATAGCTGTCATTAAGCAGCATGAATAATCCAGCGGTGGGGGCCGGGCCATAAAGAAAACGAGGATGGGAATCTGAGATCAACCATTCCATAAGATTATATCGCCACTGTGATCTGGTGTGTATAGGAAGGCGGTAAATCGGTGTAATGTGTTTGTTCTCGCAATGAGGAACAAAGAAATCTTTTATAATATTAAGGAGAATTTCTGAAGAATCTTCACTCTGGTCTTCAGTTCAGCAACCGTTCATATTATAGTGAACGTGTCAAGCTCCAGAAAGGACAGAAAAGACCATTATGGAAGCGGAAAAGTGACTACTCCATATGTAGCTGTATATTCAAGAAGCTTTTAAATAGCTTTTGAGGGAACAGACAGTTAAGGTTGTTAATCACTAAAAAGTCATGAACTGCCATTGCATGGAAAAGAACAATGTTTCTTTTGTGTTCCACAGAAGAGCAACGACAGCACATGAGTTTGGAATGACATGAGGGCGAGTAAATAAAGACACAATTTTATGATTTGATGAAACTATGCCTTTAAAAGTCGCAGCTCTAAGGGAAAAATATGACTTCGTTTTGGGCATCTGCTTTAAATTTGGCGGAGAGTGTTGTTCAAAACACAACAGAATTAAGAGCAGATGAATTCGCTGTTTTTGACGGGTTCTTAGTCTGCAGTGTGTGTGTCTCTTTAGTTTGCGGTACACGATGCTAAGCTTTCTCCCTTAAGAAAACGGCACATTATCTTTTTGTTCTGGGTTTTGTACAAGAACCATCTGCACCATAAAGCCCCATACAAAAATCACAGAGGACTCTCAGAGAAGACCTGGGGTGGCAGAACAAATGCTGCGTTACTGCGGGCCACTGCTGCAAAGCAAAAACAAAGCGGGACAGCAGAAGGTCATCGCGAGTTTAGGCGAGACGAGCGAGGCAGACGATGATGAAGAGCGTGGCTGCGTGTTTATGTTTGGCGCTAATGTTTCAGAGTGATGCAGAGCCGCATCTCTCTGTCGTTCCTGAACGCACGGAGGAGAACCTTCTGCCATTGTAATAGCGCTTCTGCACATTAATATGCGCCGTGACCACAATGAAGGGGGGAGTCGCTCTCTTTAACCTTTGTGCATGCGGCTAATTGTGCTAAGTGGAGGCGCTTAATAGACTGGAAAATAATCACCATATATCTCATGGAGAGAAGCAAATGACCTTCTCAAAAGACAATAGCCATCTCAATTTTAATACATCGCTGATTTTATGATATTAAATGTCAAACCATTTGGGCTCCTCTGAATAATTAAATCAAATAAATTATAGCACCTAGGCAGAACCATCTTGTAGCCTAACCCAATTATAATGCACTGTAAAGCTAATTATTAAGCATGATTACAATTAGTATAATTTTAATAAATGTAACCATTAAAGGGTTCATCACAGTCACTGGCTCTTAGCTACGTGTGGGAGAACCCAACAGGGAATGTTCTCAGAACGTTCTCCAAAAGTTCCTAAAGTTATCAAAAAACATTCTTGCAGTAATTGTTAGTGTCGTTTTTTTAACGTTATGAATCATGTATCAAAAATGTTCGTTTTAAGTTGTTAGCGGAATGTTTTTAAAATGTCATGAATAAAAATGTTTGAATAATGTTCTTATGACATGTTCTTTAACGTATAAAAAACTTTCAAAATAACTTCCAAGAACTTTCAAAATAACATTTACATTTTTTTTCCTTATTGGAAACGTTACGAAAACAATCTAAAGTTGTGGGCTGCAAATAAGAGAGAGAAATGGAACCAGAGATTCCCAAACTCAGGAATGCACACTTTCTATAGGATTTCTATAGTAGACTATAGGATTATATAGGAATTCAAACCGTATAATGTGTGTGAGCTGGGTGGCTTTTAGTGTGTTTTCTTAAAATAGCTGTGGCACTATGTGCTCCCCAGTTCGCCCTGACCAGACTGTATTATGACGATGGGTAAATGATGTCCTGTGGCGCGACATGCTATAACTCATTGAAAACTATTTTAAACAGCATTTTTCTACTTTAATAATTATTGCGCATGCAATTTTTATGACCTCATATTAATTGAGAGACTACATGGAATTTTTGTACTTATAAAAATTCATTTGTCACACCGCAGGACCGTTTAAAATGAACTAGTGAAGCAAAAAGGTTATTAAAGATGGTGAAAAAGTTAAAGAAATGGTAACTAGTCACTGTACTTAAAATTTCTCTTACACGTATATACCTTAAATGTTTAATGTTTGTATAGATACAGATTATTGCTTGTATATTCTAATATGAATCATTTGTACTCATTGGTCATGTCATCCTCCACTGTTAGAGGAATAATCTTTATTTCAATGAAGCAAATACAACTGTTACAAACTTTATAAAATTGCATATTAAAATTATGCATGTTTAGGGTTAAATCCTTCAGTAATAAAGGCCCTCAGTTGTTTTGTTAAAAAAAGGAAGGTCACAAATTTATAGGTACATAAATGTCCCCAAAAACAAAGAAAAATAGTGCTGTTTATACAGATTTTATACTAGTAAAACTAGTACACGTAAATAAAAAAACACATCAGAATATAGATACAAAATATTATAAATCTCATAAATAATTTTGGTATGAAAATACACATTTACACTTGCTTCTCCACAAAGAGGATTTGAGCGTATACAGTTCCTGTACAGTGTGTGTTGGACTCAAGCTGTGTGCATCCAGTCGAATCTGGTTTTAGCACAGGCTTTGGTTTAACCAGCTCCAGTTCTGCATAGGTCAGGCTGTCCTCTGCCACCCTTGACTTGGGAACAAGAAGAAAACAGGGCGTTTCAAATATTTAAGGGGCTACAGTATGTGGTCAGCAGTCTGAAAAAGGAGTTTGGTATTTGCCAGGGAATGTGGAGTGCAAACAACTTGAAATTATAGGTGTAATTTTAGGATTTTTTTTTGAGTATGTCTCAAACAAGTGTCTGGTTGACCTAAATGTCTTTTCCTCACACAAAGACATCATATAGTCTCTATAAGTCTTTGAATGCAGCACAAATTATTTGGATTACTTATATGGTGCTTTTGGTCACCATCTACTTGTATAGTATGGAAAAGAACAGCGTGCACATCCTGCTCAACATCTCCTTTTGTGATCTTTTGAATAAAGAAACTCATACCATTTGGAATAACATAAGGGGAGTAAATAATGGCAGAAGTTTTGTTTTTGGGTGAACTATCCCATTAATGTCCTCCTATCTCCTACCAATCACAATCATTTAAACAAATTTGCGTGGTGCTGCTGTAGAGACCTACAATCATGCTTTTCATCAGAGCCAACGTGCGGTTTGACCAACCAGATTACAACTGGATTTCACAACACAAGGCTGGATCATAAAATGTTTTCTCTTTTTTCTAACTGCTTTTCTGCATTTCTGTGATGATTTCCCTGGAAACTAATCTAATAAGAATCAAGCATGCTAAATAAATAATCATGCTTTAGAAAGCAATAATAGTAAATAAAATTATAAGGCCCATAAATGGTAAAAGGTATAGCAATAACCTCGTAAACATAAAGCTCTATGAGAAAGCCACATTATTTCCCTCTTGCGTGTTTCTAGCCGGTGAAAATTCAATTGAAAAGGTAAAGAAAGTGCATTGTAAGATGCAAATATTATAAAACTGTGAATAAACTGATTACAGACAAAAAACTAGAAACTAAATAGATTAATGATACAAGTAAAATAGCAAGATATATGTTTAGGACGATTATGAAACCATATCAACATCATTTAATCTCTGTAATGTGTTTTAGCAAAAAACTTAATAATGTTCTAATGCAAAATGAGTTAAGAGAGCAATCATACCATGTGAGTCTTTGTAGGTTGTGCCTTTAAAAGTTTTGTTCTGCGTGGTTTCCTTGGTACAGGTGCTAGATAACAAACCAAAGTTATACCACATTATAATATGAATACAAATGAAAGACAATGTGGATTATGGTAACTCTGTTACCTTTAGCTGGAATCTGTGGTGCTGATATTGGTGCAGTGACGTGTCTGCGCTGTGCTTTGTGTCTCTTCTCTTTTCTGTGCATTTCAGGGGACGAGCTAGCCACACTGGTTACCGTCTCTCCTGAGCTGGATATATTAATCATAAAGATAGCAGTCTTGTAAACACATGCAATTATATCTAACAGTAAAGCAGTGGGAATATACTGTGATTTTACCTATTTTCTGGGCACTTTACCAGGTAGTAACTGGCTAGATGGAGAGAGAATCGAACAGGCATCCAAAACAAACAAACAAACAAACATTTAGTGTGACAGCAACAGTCAGAACAGTATCATACAATGAGAACAATACATAAAAATTATTTCACTGCAATGTTAAAGTATCATTATGTAAACGTTAAACTGTGAATCGATTTGGATTTTTAGGTAAAAGCGCATCACCTTGTAGTCTTCGTTTATGCTTAAAGTGCTGACATGTGATAGCCATGACAAAAACTAGCATACAGATCAGCCCAATGGAACAGATGAGCACAGCACACAGGTATAAATCTGAGAGAGAAAAACGCATTACAATGGAACATTATTAAACGCCAACCATGTATAACACACATTAATTAAATGTAATTTAAAGTAACAGGATACTCTTAGCACACATGCTAGCCCAGCTAACAACTTTAGCTTGTAAGAACATTCTGCTAATGTAAGCGTCAAGTTGTTTTAGATGTTGCATTAACGTTATAGCTTTGTTATCTGGACACTCCTAAAAAAAAATTTTTTAAAGTAACTTAAGAATACATTTTTTGATCAATATTTTTTATATTATGATATATAACGTAATAGAACATTAAACTAACGTTACTGCAAGAACTTTTTTGATAAATTTGAGACTTTTAGAAAATGTTAACCAATGTTCTGAGAATGTTCCCAGTTATCTGGGAGTTTTTTCTCTTATTTTGTAATAATGTGGAAATTTTGTGAAGTGTTTTGAACTGAGAAATATTTTTTATTCCAATGAAAGCTTGAGGCGAACAGACCACAGAAATAAAACAAACACTATGCGCACATTTGGTTTACACTTGGTTGAATTTGGTTTGGTCTTAACCAATAGGGAGGAGATCGAACACACCAGCCAAAAACTGTCTAACACTCTAATCTGTGATTCAGTCCAGCACACAAACATGTGTCCTCATCAGACTGCAATGAAACACAAACCTTTATTCAAATCTAAAATATAAATGTAATAACTTACCTTCAAACATACGCCATATGACATCAATTTTAGCTGTGCTTGGTATATGATGTACTGAAAACATTAAAATAGACACAAATTTTTTTTTATGTCAATTATTACTTTTAAATACCACCTACAATTGACAAATGCATAGGATCATACTGGGAAACATGACATGTATTCTGACAATTCTGATTTATTCTGAGTTTGTGGCGTAATCAGATTATTCTCCTCCATGATCTTGTATTCTGTGCAGATCTGGTGCAGGGCTGTGCTTGATGAAGCAATAAGAGCACACAAGGACATTTAGTGTAAGAGGAAGTTGTGCTAGAGGCCAGCAGAAATACAGTACTTAACCTTTGACCCTAACCAATGGGGCATTAATCAATCTACATCACAGAAAGATTCATAAACAGCTATTAACGCATTACAAGAGCTTTGAGAAAGCAAAGGACAAATCTGCTCCAATAACAGAGTTTAACATTCTCCTGTTAATTACTGTTAATGTGTAACTAGCAACTAAATATAGATTTTTTTTCTCCCTTTTATTATTTTTCTTTGTTTCTTTCAACACTTGCTGCATAGAATTTTTTTTTAAACATGAGTCTGCAGATTCATTGTTGGACGGAATAATTATGTTTCTATTTAGAAAAGATTTCAAACGCATTTAATACATCTTAAATTAAATGCAGAAATAAGATGATAAAGCTTAAAACTATTTTAAATATAATACACAAAAAATAAAATACTTGTGAAATATATATATTATATAAAATATAAATGTTAAAATTATGTACATCGTATTTATATATATTTATATACATATATATATTATTTATATATATTTATAAATAAAAACTACAGGAACCTTCATCATCAGCATATTAAGGTCCTAGAACTGGTTTATCCGTCATCTCTTCATGTTTCTGTTGGAGCTTGGTGTGTGTTTGTGTGTGTGTGTGTGTGTGTGTGTGTGTGTGCTCATATGTACTTCATTAGCCCTGTAAATGCTTTAATGATGACCAGAAGAGCTTCACTACGAGGCCACGACTCCATCCACACCAGGTATAAAGTTACACATCTGATCTGCATTTTCTGTTTGAAGTTCGGGCTCGCCTATAAAAGCTAAACTGAAGGCTTCAGCACATTTTCAGATCTGCAGTAGGTCTCCAGAAACGTTGTGCAATAACGCTGGAGAACAAAGTGCACACTAAATCTTAAGGGTGGGGTTTGAGAGTGAATTCGTGTACTGTATGTTTGAGTGCCGCTCTTGTTTTGGAAACGTATGAAGTCATTTGTTGGCTGACCTTGTTGTTTTAGAGATGGTTGAAGTGGCTAACCCTGCTCTGTGCTCATGATTTGCTCTGTGTTTATAGGCTATTTCAGCGAGTTGACATTGTTTTGTTGTATCTTTCAGGAGACAAAATTCCCGGTCTGAGTAGACCTACAACCTCCATTTCCTTCCTTATTGCCTCTTGTTGGTTTCCACTGTCACTTGTTTTTTTCTTTGCCGTTTGTTTTGTTGCTGATATCCATGGAAACCAGATTCTTTTATCTATATTTATTTGTGTTTTATGTTTCGAGTAAATCGCCAACTTTATTTTCACAATACATGGTTTCACAAAAACATGCTGGAATAATTTTTAATAACTTTTACCTCCTTATTTGATAAATATCTAACATGTATTTGAGAAAAAAATTCAGTTTTTCTCATTTAGTTTCCAAAGTTATTCCAAATTAGTGTAAAAAATACAGTGATTATTAAATTTAATGACACAACATTAATGTTAGTAATTTTTTAAAACTGTAAACTCAAAGCTACTTTGGCTGGACGTAACAAATACTTCTTTGTTCTCTTTATTCTTTAGAGTGTCAGACACTTGCCGTTTATCAGGCAAATGATAAATCAAATGGATGCCGAGACATGTGGGACCTCTCACTGTCCGAACACCATAGAAAAACTTCTAGCGCAGCCAGAGTAAATATTTTCAATCGCATCTCTGCCAAGTTGCCTGCTCTGTCCCCCAGCATGTCCAGTCGCTCTTGTTAACAGCCTCACGGCCTGTTTGTATTGGCTCAAAACACATTTGTAGTGAGAGTGATGTATATGTGTGGAGGGCGGGACCCAGAGTCCCAAACACACTGAAGCTAGCACGAGAGAAAAGGCTACATTGTGAGAAATAGAAAAGTTTACACTAAATTTTCACGTTGATTATTTTCAATTTTATAGACCATTAAAAAAACTATTTGGATTTGGGCTTTGACCGGTTGGAATGAAGTAATGTTAACATCTCAAACTGACGGTCCCTCTTTTGTGATGTTCTGAAAAGACAGACCTTCCCCTCGCTGAAAGAGGTTTAGAAATATCTAACAATAAACTTTGTCTGTAATTGTGGAATTGGAATTGACCCTGTGAAGGGGGAACTGAAGGATTAGTGAACTAGAGGAAACAGCTGTTGTGTGGTTAGCCCTGACCGTGGCAAGACATTATTCTTCCCCCATCCAACCCAACCACAGTCTTCCCTGGCGCTAGCGAAGAGGCCCTGAATTGAATAGTACAGTTTACAGTTTGATACCCTTAACACACACATTAAAGCTGCAATCTGTTCATTTCTGGGTTGATGATAAACAAAAATCAGTTATTGAGCGAGTCCATAACAAATCACTGATAACAAATCAGTGTTCGAAATGGTCTGTTTTTATCTCACCCCAGTTTGCAACCGTTTATTTATAATAATGTTTTACAATTAATCTACAATGAGATTATGTTTTATAGTTTATATAAACATTGATTTATAATTTGAGGCGTCGGGTCTGATTTCCTGGGAAATGTCAGTTTGGCCTTATATGACTTCAAGGTATGTACAAAAAGTATGTTAAGTAGCGTGTAATTTTATGATTCAAACAGAAATGGCGATAGAGAGGCAAAAGTTACAGATTGCAGCTTTAAGAGCATTATTTCAGCGTAACGTGTAGAAGTTTTGTTTAAAATAGCATCAACAAAACGTTTTTTAACGTGGAATCAAAAACAAATCACCATGGTTACCTCGTAATTCCATGCTCCCCGTTCCATTTGCAGAGACCCTCCATTTGTTTCTGTGCTTGTGTATTTCCTGCACTTTGCAGGTGTAGTTGCCTCTATCCTGTGTGGATACATTCAGGATCAGCAGACGGTAGATCTGTCCATCCATCTCTTCCCAAAGAAGGAACTTGGTCTGGGGGAAGAGTTTGCTGTAGTTGCCGTAATACTTGGTTTTTATCATGCTCATCCGAACAACGAGGTGCTCGTCTTTAGGGGTGGGCAGGTAGAGCCAGCGGAGCACCAGGACACTGCTGCTCCTCTTCCTCTGAGATACTAAACAGGACAGCGTGATGTTGTCTCCTTCCGTACACATGCTGACGGGCCCCGGAGTCACAGTCACATTTAAAGCTGCACTCAGCTCTGGAATAAACATGAGACATAATAAATTAAAGAAGGATAGTAATAGGGGCGTTTTCTATGTTGTTTGGTGAAGATATATAAACACAGATGTTTAATATGGTTCACATTGTGAGATACTGACTTAAAATCCAGTCAAAGAAACTCTATAACCTACTCAAATTTTAATGTACATCTTAATTTAATCAAAAAAATAACAAAAGTCAAATTGATTTAGCATTCGTTTTATTAGGGTTTATTTTTTGAAAGTCTTAAGATGTGCAAGTTAGTGTTACAATAGGTTATCAGTTTACAGTTATATAATACTAAAATACTTAAGAGTGCTGTTATGTCAAAAATATAACACACACACAAAGCGTACTATGGGAACTGTATTCATTTTAAAACAAATTTAAAACAAATGTAAGTCTTTCAGTATATGCTGTGGTAAATATTTTCTACGCAAAACTGTCCTTTTTCTTTGGAAAATTTTTTTTTTTGGGAGCTTCATTGTGGATTTTCTGGCCCAACTCATGACCCCAGAAGGGTGTAAAGTAACTGGATGCATATGGGCTCAATATGCCCTGACAAACACAAACTACAGGTGGAAAACATTTGTCTGCCTTCTTGAACCAGAATGTAGCGCTGGGAACATGACAAGAAGATTGTATCCAGCTGTTGAAAGCCTTTGTCGTGTTTATGTTTTGTCCCAATTACCAGAGTCCCTCAGGGGGCCGACCAGAACTCTGCTTTCAATGTAGGAACCACATCACAAGAGACCAAAGATTTGAACAAACACACAGCCCCAAAATAATAATGCTGAATAAAAATTGATGTGATGCTCCTGAAGATGTCCCAAGTCTGACACTCTCAGGCTCCAAAACTAAGTTATTTACTTACATGCTAAACTATGAGTTCTCAGAACTCACCAGAACAATGCAAATTGACAATCTGCAATACATGTATTTCTGTAAAAAAAACTAAATATAGAGTTAAATGGGAAGTTTTTGTGTAGCTCAACTGGTCAAGCATTGCATTAACAATGCGAAGGTTGTGGGTTCGATTCCCGGGGACACGCATACTGATAAAATGTATCCTGAATGCACGGTAAGTTGCTCTGGATAAAAAAAATCATCTACCAAATGCGTAAATTGAAAGAGATTTTTTTTGCATGCAACATTAATTTATGCAAATGCATTTTCCAGTTACATGTCACAAACTTTGTCTGGGTTGTTTGAAAAACTTTTTACATCTCACCATTACCCCACGCATAATACACCCCATGCCCCCCCCCCCCAAAAAAAATTACTTTACAGGTTGTTTACTTTTTTGCATAATAAAAGGCTGACATAAAACCAGACAGTCTTACCTCCAATAAAAGCCCTAGTCAGGAGAACTATCGCAACGGCAGAGAGATTCATTCTGTAGACTCGAAGACTCCATAAACCCAACTAAACGTCAAAAACAGCCAGAGTCCCTGGGATTTTCTCTCCCTTTCTCTGTGAGTGTAATATGAAACAGTGCATGCTCTGTTCCCAGTTAGAAACACCCCCCTCTCTCTCTCTCAGTCTTTTCTCTTTTTCTTTCTGTCCCGCAATCGCTCCCCCTGCCAGTGAAAAGTACGTAGGAAATGTCATTTCCTGAGAGAACCTTTGAAAGCAGCACAAATTTCCAGCTGGACCTACAGAATCCGAAAGCAGGAGTGGCAGGTCTTTTTGAGGGGGCTTACTGTCTCAGCTTAGATAACGGATGCAGACGGTGGTCCATCTTCTCACAAAGTCTCTCTGGTCCAGAAACTCTGAGCGCAACCGAACTTATTTTTAAAAACTCAGTCATTTGTATTATGTAGGTGTGTAGGTTTCAAGGAATACCCAGCTACCAAAACAACCTTGGAATGTTGGCTAACATTCTCTGTGCATATAGGTAAATAAACGACAGAATTATAATTTTTGTGTGAAGTATTTTTTATTGTTTAAATCTTTTTATTAAGGTATTCACTGAAACAATCCAACAGGTATTGTTACATACCAATGTTTTAGTTATAAACAAAAATAAATAAACTAAGTAACACACAGCAAAATAAAAATAAACATACAGGCACCACAAATATATGGAACAAACAAAACAACCCCTTACCTCCCTCCCCACCCTAGAGACTAAAAACCATGCCACACTAATGGTGTGAAGTATTTTTTAAATGTCTGGAGCTGTGTTGTGATTTTCTGTGTTCAGCGCAGCACTGTTCACTCCTCTCAGTGTTTGGAAGTATAATGGTTTATTGGGCAGAGTAATGTGCTGAGCTAGTGGTTTCTCTAACTGAGGGCTGCAGCCAGGAGGAGTTGAATTACACAATGTGTTTATATATAGTAACAGAGTATAGAACTTCAGCCTGACACGTGTGGTGCTTGTGCCGGAGCTTTTGCCCCGTAACTTTGTTGTTCGATAAAAGAAAATCGTACCTGATCTCAGATTAATTATATCATTGAAGATACTGATAATACATTTAGAACGGATGGAATAATTAAGGCTTTACATACATGAGATGATTTTTATCTTTTACAACACATTGGTCCCAGATTTCCGAAGTCAAACCACAAGGAATTCTTATGTTAAAGGTTTGCATAAACTCAATAATTACAACCGGAAATGAAGCAGGATTGTAGTTTATATCCGATTCAAAATACAGTTTTGTGTAAAAATGTCCTAACATTAACATTTAGCAGTCAGATTAATATATAATAGATACTATATACACTATGGCTAATAGTAGTGACATGCCTGGAATTTTCATTAGTATTTTTCAAGTAACTTTCCGGTTTTCTTCCTTGCGAAGCATCCGTTTATTTCTATTGTAATTAGGCAGTTAATCGGGCCAGCAAAATGCCAGAGAAACTCAATTCATTGTGAAATAATTATAAGCCACATTCATTCCAGCAAGAAAGACTCTACACTGACTCCATGTGGCTACAGCACAGAAGAAACCAACAATGGAATCCTCACCAATGGAACGAACCATTTAAAAACATAAGTATGCATATGCAAATATGAGCTGTTTTATCATTCATGGAGCGATGTTTGTGTTTCTTCATGTTGTTAACAGTCCGGAAGCGTGTATTTTGGATGACATTTCAAATTAAGGACTCGATGGCGCATGACCTGTGTGTAAACAGGTGTGTGAATGCACAAAATGGGGGACAGGTTATCCTGTATTTAACATTTGGAGTTATGCTAATACGTAGATAACGTAAGACGCACTGGTCCTTTCACTTATTCAATTACGGTTTAAGACATTGGCCACCCGCAGATCAGACTCCTGCAGTGAAATCATGTATTTCATATCGGAGAAGATTAAAAGAGCTCATGGAGGAATGCTCTCAGTCAATCAGTAAGAGGCTTGTTAATGTAACACACCAGTCAGCAGGAGAGACGGCACGGTAATATAAGCATCACATCAACTAGACCTTAATTTAGGAGTTTTTGAACAATTAAATGCAGAGGAAGCACAACTACGATACATGCAAAATATACAGCGAAGGTCATTTATAGAAACAAATTTAAATTTTGGTATAATTTAAATATTAAATATATTGTGAGAAAAAACAAGTGTGGTATTAAAAAGTGTAGCGTTATGATGACAATGTTATTTATATCATTAAAAATGAAAAACAAAGCAAAACAAATGATCTGGAAACACTTCACAATAAGGTGGTATTTGTTAATGGTTGTTAGCATTAGCTATTATGAACTACCAATAAACAATACTTTATATTAGTATTTATTAGTACAGAATTTATTAGTCTTAATTCATGTTCATTTCAGCATTTACTAAACCAGAAGTTGTAATTGTTAACATTAGTTAATGCACATTGAACTAACATGAACAGCTGTATTGGCATAAACTAACGAAGATTCATAAACGCTGAAAAACTATATTGCTCATTGTTAGTTCATGTTAACTAAAGCCGTTAATTACATTAACAAATACAACCTTAAAAAGCGTTACTAGTTATTCAGATAATTTCTGAAAAAGGTTTACTTTGTTAATAGCATTTTTTTTTTTTTAATAAGTATTTTGTTTATTCTCGACACAATTCGAGAATATTAGAGAAATATTTTAAATGCAATTAAAACATTAACATATTTTTACCATTCTGATGCAGCTCCCTGGGAGTCCATGACTCCACAGACAGTGTGAAAACTGCTGTCTTAGCTAACTGTCCAGATCTTCCACACAACAACCTCTGAGTCCAGTTTCCACCATGGAGGCCGCTGTAGGGTCAGGGGTGGGTACAGTAAGGCACTTGACCGGGTCCACAGATGCATCTTAGAGTTGAAGTTAAGGATCGGGGGAAATCAAAGGAAATGCTCTCTCATATCTCCGGTATATGCGCCATCTCGAGGGGGCTCTTGTTAAAATCATTCGGGCCTCTCACAAGGCAACAAAGCAACACAAAGACACCCTTCCATTAAATCATTTGCTCGGTTTGTTTGTTTATTAGCTCTGCCATCAGGGCAAATTATTCTCAGTTAATTGGTTTTATAATTATACCATAGGATATGCAGAGGACCGGCATTGTGGCACTTTAAAAAAGACTCAGCGTGAAAATGGGACTATTTAATGACCCAGATTATTTACATATTATAGCCTGTTGCCTTTTCTCAGCCTAACAGTATTAGTAAACCAGTATCAGTAAACTGTGACGTACATGTCTGGTACTAAAGATATATAAAAATGATTAAGGAATAAAAATCATAGATTTTGACAATGCTTATTTATATTGTTTTGAACCACTGATAATGGACCCTACGGATTAGTATTTAAAATCCTTACAATGTGACTAAATTAAAAAGTGCTATACATAAAGGTATGTCACTCACTCACAATGCATCCCAGTTCCTTCTCTCGTAGAAGCACAACATACTAGAAGATCTATTGACATTTTCATTCCAACGACTGTGGAGTTTTAATAAAAGAGACAAAGCAGGCCCCTCAGGAGGGAGTAATTTAGCTCCAGTTTCATTCAGGTGGGGGGCGGTGCCTGATTAAGTCATAGAACAGCTAATATCCCTGACACGATCAATATCCAAAATCATTAGAGTCGCCATAAGAAAGCCTATGTGTTATTTTCGCTCAGTGGCATTTTGTAAATGAGCCGGGGAGCAGTGACATAACTAACATTTGATAGCCTAAATACTCTCAGTTCCACTGTGATAATTATTCATCTTCGTATTGCCTCTGCAGCAGCAGCAGCCACTCAGAAAGTTTACATAAATAGAAGCAAATAAAAATAATATGCTGTAAAATGTATGCAGACTTATATTGTTAATAATTACAGGAGAAGTGCATTATCTTTGTGACTAGTGTTGACACCAAATGGTGTAACTTGCAAAAGAAATCCTGAAACACATTTCCTGAATACTCCCTGCCTGCCATTGGTCAGACAAAAAGAGTCCCAGTCAAAACAGTC
>JAZGTI010006969.1:0-22456 GCA_036877585.1 Botia kubotai | reverse complement strand
CATTCTCTGAAAGCCCCTCCTCTATTTACAGTTTTCTGGTCTGATAATCTGCAAGTTCTTAAACTACCATTAAACAGGCAGCAATAACCTTAAAAGCATAAACGTAACCAGCACCAACAAAAACATCATCAGCACAGCGAGTCACATGTGACATCATTCCTCCAAATAACTGGGCGTGTCTTAATAATTTATAGCAGGAAGAGCAATCAAATATCACTATTGCAGAAAAATGAGAAGCTTTAGACTACAGCTGGGCTGTGTTTGTGATGGGCGCAATGGGACCAGCATTACTGAAGACCCTGAAACCATTGTACAAATATGTCCACACCCTCATTCTTCTCACTCACATGTACACACATACTTACTTGAAAAAGCTGAAAAAGTTCCACGTTTTGTGTGTGATTTAGTACTATTTTGGTCTTATTTCCTCCTTTTAATCTGAATTCTTAGTACACATTCACACCAGGAATAATATATCACTACATCCTTATATGATCACACACAAAGAGAAGCAGAGCTGAGCTGCTACCACTGCTGTGTTTTGCAATCGATCTTTCCACAATGCTAGAATCCTCCCACGGCCCGCAATGAGGCAGCATGAGCAGCCAGCATGATTAGCATCATGGGATGGCAAAGCTCAGAAAATAAACCACTGTGGAGCTCTCAGAGCATATGGTGTGTCCACCCACAGCAAGCTGGGGGAAAAAAGGATGGAGTCTAGTCAGATTTCTAATTGATCATAAAATGTTGAGTATGTAGTTAGTGTGAATGTATGGGGCTGTGGGAGGAGAGGGGCCAGAATGTTACACTTAATAAATAACTGATGAGTTGCTCTTCAAGCTTGATTACTTCCTATTTTACCCCAGCCCGTGCCCCATCCCATCATGCTATAATGGAAAAATGGGACTGAGGTGACCCAGTATGAGAAGAGCTGGAAAGGTCTGGCATAACCCCACACTCCTCAGACTGCTGTTTTAAAATGAAGATTTTGAAAGGTGGTGGTGGTGTAAGCACATTTTCAGTCAAGTTTCATTCCTGTCAAGTTTAGGCTAAAGCACTTGCCTGTAACGCCTGAACAATCTGCCTTACAAATGATTAACTTCACATCAAACACACCACCAACACTGTTGGATAATTAACAACAGCTAGAACATTTTATCACTTGTGCATCATTTGTGCAGTTCAGCTCCATATGCTATATCATTTATGTATTCAAATATTGGATACAATATTGATAATATTTTAATATATGAGAATACATTTATAATAAATATCATAATAAACATGGAAATCTTTTCATTTTCTCTTTATCGCAATTAAATTAATATAAATATTTTGTCAATGCATAAAAATAATTTTAAACTATTTAATCATTGTTAGATGTTGCTGTTGGTTGCAGTCAATTTATTAATAAATAATTATTGTCTACCTTAATTCTCAAACAAAATATACTTGAACAAAATACTGTTTGAATTAGTAAACACAAATTAAGTTTATGAACACAAATGTGTACATAAACTTCCATCCTGTTAGTCCTCAGTAATATTCCTTTAACAACAACTAGTTTCTTAATGACAACAACTGCACAAACAACACTACTAATTAGCAAAAGATCTGATAAGTTCTTTGATGTTTTGTGGTATTAGTTTGTCTCACTTTAAAACATTATCCTGTTTTTAAAACAACAAAAATGTTAAAATTAGCAAAAACTTTGTGATTGACAAAAATGGCTAAAAATGAAAATCAAAATGAAACTAAAGCTGACACCATCATGTAAGCTAACTTTTAATCCCTCACTGAATAATGGCTAATTCTAGCTTTTTATTTCCATGCTGTTTATTCTCCTTCCATTATGTGAATTATTAAGTTATAATTAACGTGTAAATGCCTGAGTGTGAACAGAGCATATTTCTGAATACCTGGTATATCCTTTTATAAAAATACTTCCTTAAATTACAACACAAGGAATTGTTTTTTTTATAAGTTACAGACTGTGACCTAGACCATGACCTGACTATGACAGGTATGACCCACTATACAAATGATTCAAAAATCACTGGGTTCTGTTTGCTTTTGTATTTCTTTGGTCTATATAGACCTATACAAACATACTCTTCTATTAAACAAAAACTTAATGGTCCTTTTTATAGAGGAACACTGATAGAGAAACCATGTTTTGTCTGCCTAATAACTAGGTGTCAGTCATGCAGTTTGTCAAGGAGATTTATTTTAGGCAAGTCTAAAGGCTGTAACCACCTATACATTTTCCTACATTTTTAGAGCCATAATTTGTAGTGAAAAAATACAAAAGAGATGAACATTTCTGTTTAAACCAGCATTTAATACTCTTTTGAAGCACATTTATCTTGATTTCCAAATAAATGCAGTCCGTTCAGTTTGTTTGTATAAAATTTGTGAAAAAGTCAACAACCATTCTCTGTCCTCACTCATCTTAGTCTCTTGGAGTTCTGAGCGCACAGAAAGGCTTTCCTGCATGCCCACAATCAAACCGGAAGATTTTCAGCATGTTCGTGACAATCAGTGTTCAATAGTGACCACAAACCCATTTGGGCTTCACTGTCACTGACTACGTCAGGAAGTATATCTACACAATTATATCATTGAAAGGTGTGTATTAGACGCCAATCATCTGGAACATGCTTTACATGTGCTTATATGCAGGAAGTAACATTATCTGACAGGAAGCAGAATCCAGAAGAATTTCAGATGCGTAAGCTGGAGTTTTTGGGAGCGGTTTTGTTCGAGCTCATAATAGACATGCTTGGTGGAACCTCTCTATGGGATCTTTCAAAGACTCCTAAAAAGGAGTTTTTTTAACCTGTTTTGAGTTTTTGTATTGACCAGACCTACTGTAAATGAACAAAAATATTAATACATAGTTGTAAACAACAAACAAACAAACAAACAGAATCCTCTGGCCTGATGGGAATGTAAAGTCTGAGTCCTCAGTCACACAGTTACATGTGCTGCAGTTCAAGAGACAAAATCTCAAGGTGTACAAGAGGTGACGTGATAAACAAACCACGCCTTCTTTTCTATAACAACAATCCCCATCTATCCTTATTAAAATGGTAAGAAGTTTAAAAGCAATGTAAAAAAAACATTTACCGCATAATATAAATGATTCCAGATACCCTATAGACAGGAAGTGGGGAGGTGAAAGAAGTTAAAACTAACTCTTTTCTTACAAGTGATCATTATCTGCTCTGGGTCAGCCCCCTCTGCAATTATCCAAAATCTGCTTGTAATTTAAAAAACTCAGTTGGGTCTCGCCTCCACACTTCTCACAGAAAGATTCCTTTACACAGGGACAGACAGGTTTTTAAATGCTTAAGTTGGAAAAGACTGCTGTTTCGAAAGCCTTGAGGCTCGTGTTACCTGATGGAAAAAGTGCCAAAACTGTTAACTCGTTTTAACTGTGATATTAATAAGCCTGGCTTAAAAAAAGCAGGGTGAAAAAAATCTGAAAAGCAAATGAGGGAGTTAAGCATTATCAGAGAAAACCAGAGATGCACAGCAGTGGAAGGTTAACTGGTGACATAAGGTTTAGTGGAAGATTGCCCATACAATCCATAGAAGTCTGGGTGCCTGTGGCTTTGTGAGGCATCGATCCAGTCGTGCATGGAGAGGCCCTGGAGGGGCTGGGACATTGAGGGTGTGGAGGGTAGGGGGTGGGAGTACTCCTGTGTCCAAGGGAAAGATCCAGAGCGTGGGTAAGGAGGGTGGCCCCGGTGATTTGATATGGAAGGTACGCTAGAGCAGTAGCAATTGTCCATTGTGCACATGAGAATTTTGCGGCCACCGTATTGTGGCAGCATGCCCTGCTGGGAAGAGCTGGCGTTGGGATAGTCAGCTGGAGTGAAGACAGAGCTGGAATGATGGACAGACTGAGATCCACTGCTGCTGCTGAGGCCCATGATGTGCTGGGTAGAGCTACAAGGAGCCATGGGTGGCTGGGAGGTCGGTCCATCTGTAGAGCTGGAACTTTGACCCAAGAACTGCTGTTTGCTCATGGGACCTGATGAGGACTCTAGCAGGCTGCTGCTGCTTTCAGGGAAGGCTGTGGAGTGTTTGCGTTTCTCACCCCCAGAGTTATTTACACTGGAGGGATGGACAGAAACGCTCTGGAGGAAGTGCACAGGGGTGCTGAATGGTGCTGGAAACAAGGAGAGAAAAAGCTCTTTGTAAACAAAATACTATATTTCAAAAATTAAAGATTGGTGGTTTTCAACAGGCTTTTAACAAGTCCCAGATTTTACTTTGGACATCAAGTAGACATCAACCTGACACTGTACCGTTAAAAAAAAAATCTATTAACCGCCTCTACCTTGCATAGATTTTTGTGGATGAGGGCATGTCACGCAAAACGTTTAATTGTTTACGCTGGCATTTGACTAGCTTCAACCAAGCAACAATGAGTTTATGCCAAACTAATGTCAACAACAAAAGATATGACCTCCCTTTCATAAACTGACAATCCTATTTATTCTATTTGTCTAACAACGCACAGTTATATGGTGAGGTATCAGAAGTCATTTTTGGCTCGTGTCTCACCAATTAAGAAAACTGAGACTTACCTTCCAGAATTTTTCTCAAGTTCTTCTCCTTTTTTGCAACTTCAGAGAGGAATATTTTGGAATTAAGATGCCCCACTTTATAAGGAGGCAGAATATTCCCCGAGCATGATTGTGATCTGCAAAAACACCATTTGACATAAACAGATTATATCCACAAAAATGCCTTACGGTTAGATTTATATAGCATTCCACAAAACTATATTCACTTTGACTGATGGATGACTTACCTATCCATTAGTATTTTCACCGGTTTTGTGTTCTATAAGGCAAAACCAAACAGAACAGAATATTAATCTTTCTGCAGTCTACAAGCTCCTGCTTGACTGCCTCTTTGTCTGCAAACATGCAAAAATCTGCAAGCGCAGATCTGCTGATAATAGTCACACATAGAGAAGGGTTTCTCACAGGAACGACCACATTCATATTGGCTGCATTTATTGGTGTACGTGGGCGAGTGGAGGGGATTCATAGCAGAAGTGAGGGAGTGTGTGTTTGAGGAAATATTGTGTGATGGGTGAGAGAAGTTAACTCACCTTCATGATGTTAATATTCTCCGCCTTGTCAAACACTACTTGGACGGAGCTGAGCAATTTCTTGGCCTCCTGACGGCGTTCATTGAGTTGTAAGGTTTGGGTTGAATTTTCCTGGCAGTATTTTGAGTGTGCTTTATCCAGCACCTCTAGGGTTCTACCCAGGTCGTCTTCTAAGAGCTGGTGCATTTTGTGATATTGTACACGCACCTCCTCCTTCAGCTGCTGTACCTTACCCTGCATAACAAACACAAACACTTCAATCCTCTACAGTAACAAGAAAGACCCAAACTTAAACAATGTACATTTGATGGTGGAGAAGGCCATTGGTACCCATTTGGAACCACAAACCATTTTTGTAAAGCTTGTATGTGTTGATTAAAACACATACAAACTCGAAAAGTGAGCATGGGGCATCTGTCATTTCCACAAACAAACTTCAGTATCGAGTTTCTTCCCACCAACATTAGGTGGTTTGAAAGTACATACTTCTGCAAAATGTAAAGATACATTCTCAAATCCATAGGATTATTATCTGCTGTATATCAATTTCTTTCACTGTTGTAGTTTTGCTTATCGTTTTGTTTGTTGCTTGATATGGTTTAATTTTTTGGGGGAGGTCATTTTGTTTTGGGTCATTCTACAAAACAGGCGTCATATATGTGTAAAAAAAAATAACTGATGCATTTTTTTACCATGTGTTACAATAAACATTTTTCTAAACACATAAAAAAATGTGTATTTTTGTTGATGTTTTATTCTTTGGAAAAGTGTTTTTGCTGATTTGTTTGCAGCCTTATGTTTGTCATAAAATATATTTAGCTTTTTATATGTGTATTTTAAGGTGGACTCCAGGAAAACTAGTAACCACTTTGTGGAAGCTAATTGGGATAAAAAAACAAGTCTGGATTTGCAGTATAACATTTAGTTCTAATTATTTTCCAAAAATAATTTTCCAAAAGACAAGGAGAAAAGATCTCCATAAGGTTTGCCACAGACACCTCCAATGTCATACCAAAAAAGCCTCTTACATATTCATCAGCTGCAGCAGAAGGCGGGGGGGAGAGACAGGCAGACAGATAGAGAGAGACAGACGTATGTGTGTATGAATGTGTTCTTACCTCCACCAGTATTTTGTCAGACTCTAACTTATACAGCTGCTCCTCGATGTCTTTCACTCGATCATCAATACGATCCTGCTGCTTCATTAACATATGCTGCACACAGACAAAACAGACAAATCAAACATAGATCTATGATCTACGGCTACAAAATCAACTACACAGAGCGGCTCCAGGATCAAGGACCTCTGAACTGTAATATTTTATGTAAGACACGACAAGCAAAAATCAAAGAGCAGACACACAAAGCCAACCTATCAAAAACAATGCATTTTCCATCTACTCCACAACATGACCCCAAACATCCTGCAGGCTACCTCGATATCTCTATGACAACCAATTCCAAAAACCTTATTACTGCAAATAAAAACAAAACGTGCAAGCAATGAGACTAATTCATCAGAATCACTCTTAACACACACACACACACACACAGCTCAGATTCTGCCTGCTATTAGGTGTCTGGACAGGTTTTAAATTGGATTCAGAAGAAGCCACTAACCCCATAGCTCCACCATCCCCCAGTCAAATCAAAGCCTGACAGTGTGCTCAAGCTTTTATAATCCCCTTTATTCTCTGTTTCACATGCCTACAAAAATCACTGCACCCAACCACAAAAGTCCACGGAATGCTTATTAACAAGCCAGTTTAGTTTTAATCACAAACCTCTATGTGACGCATGCGATAGGTTGATTGCGAACAGAGAATGCAGCTGTCATGACAACAATAAAGCACATTGTGCATGCACAAGTGTGCACGTTAATAAGTGTGGAAATTTGAAGCGGAGAGGGAGAGGGGGCAAGGCGGTCCCAGTCTCTTGCTTTGCTTGCTATCTCTCTCTTTGTTTGTATGGTGGTCTTTCAGAGTCAATGACACATTGTCATGTTATCCCAGCAAAGCGACAGGCATGTGCATGGGAGTGCTGCAGGGTCGCAGTTTTTATAAGCCACATGAGAGAAGACACATTCTTGGGGCCTCCAGCAACCAGGCCTCTGCAAACCTCTGCATGGGTGCCAAAAAACAAAAAACATCCCAACAGTAAACAGTTAACAGTGGCCACTGGTCACCATGGAAACCATGATGACACCAACAGAGCTTAACAGCCGGGCTCAGGAAGTAAAAATCACATTTGTTTTGTCCTTAGAGATACAGACTGCTAACTATAAATTACAAATGTTTCAAGACAGCCACACCATAAGCTCTGAGGCTAGTATATGATGATATATGCATATGCAGAACCCACAAGTTAGAGCAATTTTGGAAAAACTGTATTCAGTCTGTGTGAAATACTACATTACCCACAATTCAAAGCAAGACTCACCTATCAGAGTAGGTGCTGTTACCACGGAAACCAGTCTGACTCAACTATGACCGTTAACTCCCATAAAGCACTGCAAATGACGTAATGGAATTAGTCTGTCAATCAACTTCTGGTCGGTTTGGTTAGAACTCTTGTGAACACTTTACTTGAACTGCCTACAGAACATTAAAAGGCAAAGTACTTCTGGAACCTTGGTGATTGGGCAAAGAAGGTGGTCAGTGTAGTGCTCTATAAAACCTACTTGTCACATGTCAAAAACCCACCTTCATTTGAGGGTAAAGAAAAAAAAGGGGACATTAGCTGTTTTAAAGACGTTATTACAGAATGTGTTAAGAGTCTGAGACAGGATGTGTTTGTACTGTATACCATTTAAACAAACATAACCTGCTGTGTAGAAATTACTTTCTGAAGCAAGATTCATAAATTTGAATATATAGCATTTAATAAAGAACTATACAACCCTTAAAAATAGTGTATATACATCTGCATTTTATTAATTAAACATTGAACTGATCAACTGAACATTAGACATGAACATTTGACATATTGACTGAATATTATCAACAGATACAACTGCTCTGGTCTCCGATACACACACCATGTCAACAGTGATATCAGGCTTAGTCACTGATTACTCACAGTAGAATGAGTACAGGAAACTGTATATCTTCAGCCCAACAATGGCCAGAGCTTCTAGAAAGGTACTGGCAGGAACTTAAACATTAGTGCACACGTGGTACCATGTAGCATAGCAGAAGTCAAAGAGGGCATTTTATACAAGAATGTTACATTTGTTGGTATATAGATAAATGAATCCACATACATCTGTGCGGCTGGTTCCTGTTTCAAAACACGCAGATGTGCAGATACAATTCATCAACCTTTTTTATTCTACGTAAGGTAGCATCTAAAGAATCAACAGAATCTTCTACAGACAATTAACGTCTCTATATAAATACAAGCGATTTAATTGCAGAGATGCAAGGCTGATGATAGGCTTGTTGACGACTTTTTTATGGTTTTAAGGTGAAATGGATTCAAGCTCAGTCTAAGACCAGAATAATCTGGTTTCTGTGGGGTAGTGTGAGGGGCGTGTGCAAATTTCACAGCTAAATGCTGGATAGAGTTGATTTATTTCTGCAGCTGTAAGTAAGTGTTCTGTGACTCAATACAACCTACATACATTCGGGGCAAAAACAAAAGGTCAACCATCCTTGCAGTTGTGTGTGAAATGTGTGAACTGCAAGTGTAGTAATAATTTACAGATCACTTAAAAATTGAAAAAAATCTTTACAGTATTAATTCATAACGCAGATAAAAAACTTCAAATACATATGACTGAAACTCATAATTCACATAAGCGTATAAAAAAACAGATATAACTGAAGTAATTGAGATAAATTGCTAACAAAACCAGGGATTCAATCTGACCTTTTATCCCAAGACAGAATCTTAATTTAAGATTTATAAATCTTATTGTATAATTCCTATAAATCTTAAACATTTATACTTCCTGATTAATTACACAATATTTTCTAATTAATTCTCAAAAAAAAAATAGATCTTATATATAGATGTTATATGTTTATCTTAGCAGTAACATTACAGATGACAATTGAAAACGGCACCGTACACAGTAATATACAGAAATGCATCATGTTACTGTACAAACTGCTCCCACACAGTTATGTCGTGCATTCATCTGCAGCAGCTTGGTCCAGATAATTTGCCATCACCAGCAACATGCTTAGATGATAAGGCTGCATGTGACAGTCTGGGCTTGCTTCTTTGCATCCTCCATTTTTCATGGACTTTCTCCTACACTTTACACTTTGCTTTTGCAGTTCATTTCATAACACTTTTCTGACACATTGTAAATGATTACATGCGTTTATGTGATCCAGTGCAGAACCTACGTGTCACTGGCCCAGGATGAGGCCCTAACAAACAGTGAATAATACCCCTTTCATGAATAAAAATGACTGTGATTCCAAACATCTGAAGTCATGCAGCTATACTGAATGTTTCTCAAGGCCGACAGCAGAAGTCATCTAATGCTGTCCGGACTTGCCTGTGTGCAGTGGTGTGATAAGAATGCCCACTCAGATTATTCGGTGACACCACAATCAATTTAAGTCTCTATAAAGCAAAATCTCAAGGACAATTATATTTAGACTGATCCAGTCCAACTGCAAGCATGCCTAAACTGCAGAAAATGGTCAAATGTGGACTAAGCCCCACACACATGCATAATACCACAACACTCGAGTCCCATTTTTAAAACTGCAGCTCATGAAAAAAGCTATTTTATGAACTGCAGAGGTCACAATGGCCCAAAAACAGTAAACAGGTTAATTCATGCTCAAACACAAGGTTGGGTTTATTTAAAAACTTTAAACACTATTCTATGTAATGTTGATGTACAGGTGGTGTGAAAAGAGTAGTGAAAATAAAAAGAAAAATGCAGTGTACTACGTACCCGAATGAAGGGTACAGGTACCTGAATTAAGTATATAATGACCCAAAAAAGCTAAAGTGCAGTATGGACATGGTTTCAGCTTTAACTGCATACCGGGAACTGAGGGGATTTCTGACTGCAAACCTCACTTGCTAAAAATCTGTCAAGATGGCAGAACTACCAAAACGTCTGTGAACAAGCATCTTACTCATAAGAGCTGAATGTCTATCACCGTCATCATTTTGGGCACTTAGTTAAGGTAACGTGCTAAGCTAGACTGGTTCTTCTGCATTTAAAAACTGTGAATATTTAAAAAGAAATATTCCAAAAATAATGCTGCTACATTCGACATAACCCTGCCCTTTGAAACAACTAAACGGTCAAGTACATAGTGTATAGTGTAAGAACACAGTATGCAGTGCGCCATTTGAAACCAACCAGACCCTCTTCCTGCTTTAGCAGCACAAAAGGTGTAACAGATAAAAAAGAAGGAAAAGAGATAGAAGGGTAATCCTTCACAGGATCTCCCATGATGTCATTAGTGCTAACAGAAGGCAGATTATTGGGGACAGAGGGAGGAGGAAGTTAGGTCACACCCTTCCTGTGTCTGCCTGGAACTTATGTCCTATTCCTGAACAAGAGGCAAGGGAGCAAAAAAGGGCAGGCAGTTTTACTGTGAGACTACTTGAGTCACACTCTCTAAATTTATGCACTTGCGAAAGAAAGAACAGAGGGACGTGTGTGTCTTTCAACAGCAGCTGTGGGCCCTGCATCCATCCCCCCTCCCCTCCCTTTTACAGACACTTGGCTGCCTTAGGAGCTATGACACATTGGCCATCTAAAAAGCATTCCTCCACGCATCCAAAAGTTATCCCTGCCAAATCCAGCAGCAGCTCACCTCACAACAGATCATTATTCTTTGGGAGGCAGCTGAAAGAACAGCATGTTTTTTCACTCCTACACTTTAGAATGTCCCAGCTAATTTGCTCATTAACATATCTATCACTGTTTAATTGATAGGTAGAAGTAACGTACTGAGGACCTTTTAATAAGTAGCTTTAGAGATCAAGATACATAATTGCAGGAGAAAGGATGTCCTCTTTTATGGAGTGAACAGTTAATGATTGATATCCTTTCATTAGGAAATTTTAAAGTAATCCTTTAAATCTTAATTTTAAATTACTTTGGGGTCTAAAACTAGATAGTGAAAATGCTTAAATTTAGCATTTATTTAAGAAACTCTTATTACAAATCAGATATTTAGCACAACAGATTTAGTAAAATGTTTCTTAGCATTTAGCATGTCTCCCTTTTGCATTAATGACAGCATGCATTACAGCTGGCATGAATGAAAACCTGATGATCCCTGTTATCCCAGCATGATGTGTGCTTTAATGGAAGGATGGACATGGGTAGACAAGTTAACATGACGTTAATGATCAATGTCTTTAAAATGCACACCAATTTTGCTACTTGTAAATACTTTAATTTACACTATCTCACACCTACACTTTCTGAATTCACCTCCTACATGACTATTACAAAGACTATTCTGGTTTTGTCTGGTTAAACAAACAAACATGCATTTTCTGTTAAGCTGCTTTAAAACTATATGCATTGTGCTTACTAGTACATATTCAGACAAAGTGTTTGGCTTGGTCTTAACAAACTGAAAACCTTAAAGATGACATTATAAACTGTCTTTCTATATAACACACAAAATAAATACTCCTCAGAGAAATGCTACCCTGTAAAGCCTGTTTTATGGATAGGCAGATTATTCCTTTCTGCTATTTGGCAATGTCACAGGAAAGACGAAAACGTGTGTAGGTGGAGTTTATCAGACTGCACAATTCAAACCAAGCTCTCTATTGAGACCCTCTGTGGAGTCACAAACACAAACACACACACAAACTGCTCTTATCAAAGCCTTCACTTTAAACCTTTCAAACTTTGACAATGTTTTATCTGTTAAGCTTTATTAAATCACTTTAACAAAAAAGTGGAATCATTTCATGGTTCATACTGTTTATGGACTCAAATTTAAAAAACATTCAACAGATAAAACATTGTTGACACCCTTTAAGACAGCTGGGAATCTAAACTCAGTAAACATCAAATTATTCTCTTGTGTCAGCAAGTGAGGAAAGAAAAAAACAAGATTCATTAATGGATTTTACGTTGTATCAACGTATGAGACACTTTCTTTGTGTGTATAGATCGCTCCTGTGTTATGGAGAAAAGCCAGTGGGGAAACTACGGCAGAAAATCAAGTTTGTTCTGCTGCTCGTACTGGAGAAGAACCAGACTGGTAAATGTAAAATAAAGCTTGCCACAAAATTGTGCAGGTTTCCATGTGAACATCAGTATTTGATGTTTTTTTACAGGCATTTTACTAGTGATTGTGTTAAATGGAGAATACCGATTAAAAGTTTAAAGAAACACATTTGACAGATTCATTTGGCAGGTTCGTGACATTAGTTAACAGGTTGGGTTAACTGAACTTAGTACCTCTTAAACGCTAAAGCACTCACCCTGATATCATTGCGTCGTACTTCCACGTCGCAAACTGCATGTCCATGGTTAGGTGCACATCGGGAGAAGCAACAATATTGGCAGACAGCCACCTGTTCCACATCGCAATGATAGAGTCTGTATTCATCATGGTGTGGACAGCTCCAGGCCCTGACCTCCTCAGCCGCCACTAGTAAATGCCCAGGAGCTGGACAGGGTTGTTGAAGATGCGTCTGAATATGAGACTGACAACATGGTGCATTACAACGAAGACACACTTTCTGTGCTTGAAGAGGGGGTCCTCGTCTACACAGAATGCAGTGCAATATTGCTGGAGCTTTCTCAACGTTCAGCGCGTTGAACTTTTCTACGATATTTGTCAATTTGATGTTTTTTTCAAGATTTGGTTTCTGATTGTATGCGTGGTTGCACTCTGGGCAGCGCACATTGCCCGTGTCTTTTGCCCAGGCCTCACTGATGCAGCCCCGGCAAAAGTTGTGTTTGCAGGGCAGCTGCACCGGTTCCACGAACACATGCAGGCATATAGGACAAATGAGTTCCTCCTCAAAGCAGTTCCGCCAGTTCTCCGCCATCTCTACCAGTTGATCCGACATCCAGTTTTCTGTTGATGAAACAGTTGATCTGTAGCTTGTGAAAGGCAAATATCAACGTCTAGCACCGTCCTAGCAGCGTTTAAATCCTTCTCGTAACCCCATTAATATATCCAGTTGTTAAATCAGTTGATAAAGACCATACAAGCACAGATGTCCCAAAGAAGCAGCTGTTGATCACACCCAAACATGCCAAGCGAGCATCTCCGCTCCAGGCAAAGTTATCGGCGATCAAATACCGCAGCCGAGCGAGAAAAGGAGAATCTGGCGTTGCAATACGATTGCGTATTATTAAAGGCGTTATTGCAACTCTGTGTAGATTTCAACAAGGAAAAATCGTCACTTTGCCTTACCGAAGAAGGATGTTTACTAAATGCTATCTAAAACATAAACTATACTCCTAACAAATTAAAAGTAACACAAGTCGTCGAATGCCTTTATTTTAATTTACATTTAAAGTGATCCTGGTATGATAAAACCACAAAATAATTATGACACCGAGACAAATGCAGAACATACGAAATGTCTCAATGACAGATGCCTGACTATTCGATCATTTAACTACCCTACTGGTTAAAGGCTACTGCTTCTAATAAAAAACAGCATGTCATTAGGCATAATCAAAATGAGATCAGCTGAATCATAATAAAACCGCGTATCATCTAAAGCCTATCGTCATTTGCCAAGTTTAAAACAGGAAAAGGGTGACGCCACGAAGTTCAAGTAATCAAAATGTCCTTTCGCGAGCAGTCAGCCTAAGCAGCCACAGTCATTTACTAAAGCAGTCGTTCACGTATTTGATTTGTGCCCAGGGCACACGATATTTGCCCTACTGGAATTATAATAGCTTCTCTGAATGTTACGCACGGTACGCTGGAACATGAAAGTAGACCCAAGCCTTCATGTTGCTCTGCACTGTATCAATAGGATTTCGTTAACTTAGAACTATAAAGGAAGGAAGCCGGTAAAGCTAGAAACAAAATGTATCTAATGTAGCGAGACGACTTTGAATGAACATACAATTTGCGCGTATATTATATACGTCAACATTTCTGTAACACGAAAAAACAAAGACCAGAGATGTTATCTTAAGGCTATTCTCTCGCTATCTGTGTTGGTTAAACATTAAAGAATTATCCAAAATGCTATCCCTCTCCATGTTTCGACTGATGTTTACCTGTCCGCACTTACCAGAGATGAATTGTATTCATTTTTAGTGCCCGATGTCATGTATTTTATTTTGTGCAAGCTAACTCGCCTAAAATATTCATGTATTAAAGCCAGATACCTTTCTTGCTCTTAAAGGAGACGATATCGTTTGGCCCTAGTTATCGCTCATCAGCCATCTTGTTTTCCTGTTTAACGCGAATTACAAACGACGTATCTATTTACTTTTCTTCTTATTTGTATGCCTTTATACAGAAGGTTCACGTAAAGCAAAAAAGGTCCCAACAATTTAGCGATCATCCATGTATATCACGTCCTTTAAAATGTTAGTCCGTATTGAAAACAGATAGTTCAGCGGCGTATTCCAATCTGCGTCTGTTATTATTTATGATTTTTCCTCTTTCAAGCAAATCCTAGATGAGAGGAATGCAGGCACAAGACTGCAACTCAGGATACAGTTCACATACTCCCCCTTCCCTAGTCACGTGATTCTCGCAGACTTGATACATAAAGTGGGAGGAGTTAATAAATGAGGGCGGAGTTCCTTTAAAGGGAAACACCTTTAGTTTCCTGCTGTAGTGATTGAGCAGTGTACGCGAACTGATACATAAAATTAATTTATTTAAAAGAAAATCTGAAGACGAAATCCTTACTTTTAGGTTGAAATGATTGAACATGGGTCATATGAGGGGATTACATTTGTATCTTTTAAAACATAAGTTCTAATTACTAAGATTCCTATAGAAATTCCTTTTACAAAAACATACAAAGGGAAAGTAAACCTGTCCTCGTTCTTCTCAAAGAAAACACTACAAGGGTTCACTACAAGTATTTTTATCAGGTTAGTCAAAATGAGCACAATCACCTGTTTTTGTAAATAACTTTAATGCACTTATGTAACAAAACCACAGGCAGTGTAGTGATTCTCCGGAACATAAAAAATGACAATACACTAATTAAAAATCATATTTTAAAAAGCACTAATGGAAGTACATTTTGACCTATTATTGAGCACATCTCAAAAAAAAAACAAATCCACATTCTGCAAAAACAGACTGGTGTTCAGGAACCGGTTAGCTTACAAAGAGGCTTGGAATGCAATCATGAAGTTTTAAGGAAATGAAGTCCAATACTTGTAAAATGGTTAACGAATAAAAACAAACACAGAGAACACAAAGAACAGTTTTCTGCTTCTTACCTTTACATGTGGTTTAGAAAACACAATTTCTTTACCGGCTTTGGCATTGTGTAGGTGAATTTACGGACCACCTGCTGTTTGTCACATCAACAAAAAGTCTTAATCCATAAATCATCAACTTTAAATAGGCACTATTTTATAACAGCAAATGCTGAGGAAAGGTATTTACTCATAACAGATTTTAGATCAAAATCTTTAACAAAGACACTTCCTGGTATGGATCCCTTCGCATTAGAAGCAGGATTAAGAAGGGCAAATTTTCTCAGACACTTCAGTCTATTCTGCGACAAGTAAAGGCACCCGTGCTAGCACACAGGTGTGCTGCTACAATTTCAATACAATATACATGCCTTTTAAAAACAATAAAAGAAATAAAGAGCTCAACTTAAAAACAACATGTATTTATAAAAAGATTTCTTAAGTCAATAGGTACATTAAGACAAGTGGTATAATGGACACAATACAAAACCTTAATGTTTTCTATTCAAAATGTTCCGAGTCGTGTGCCATCATCTACAAGGTTTATGAAAGAGGGGAAGTGTCTGAATGTCTGTTTCCTTCATCTGTCTGAAGGCAAGGAGTCTGACAAAAGCCCTGGAGTGGAGCTCCTTTCTACAGTTTGTCTGTGTTCAGGGACAGCTAGCTCCCAAGTCTTACTGCAGTGGGCTGTCAAACACTGAGTCTGGCAGGACTGAGATCTTCAGCTTCTTGTCAGGCCAGCTGTACTCCTTCGGAAGCTTGGACTGATAGAAGAGGTTAAGAGAGAGACACAGAGTTTTAAAAATACAGTACCATGTAGCAAACTACACAAAACTGATTTGCATAAGATGGTCTTACTTCAGGGGAGCTTAAATCCTGAATCTCAGAAAGCATCTGCTCTACAAGTTCCTCAGTAAGTAATACCTAAATTGAGGAGACGAGAACAAAGTCACACATATACGGGTAACTTAAAATTGTAAGGATGGCACCGACTTCTAAAAAGAATCTTATAGCAACGCATGTCTGTTACCTGTAGCCATGGGCCATGAGCTGCATACGGATGCTCTTCTGTTGCGAATGCCCCTTCCACCCCAGTGGACACAAAGGTGATTGCTGTGTCTCCATTTATGCTTTTATATGTGAAATGTCTACCGTGAAGCAGTCGACCTCTACAAGAGTAAGAGAAAAGGCCATGAATCATTTACATACAAACTGATAACGGTTAAAGAAAAATCAAAGGGTAAAACTATAAGCAATCTAAAGTTCACTTTCTCTGTGCTCTCTTTTAGACTTTAGTTTGGACAAAGGCTCCTCTGTGAACCTTGTTTATGTCCAAGAAGTTACATAAAACTCAGACTCATATCCCCCCGTTTATTGCCAGCAGCATCAGAGCTTTTTGTATTTCAGGAAGCTGTTTTTTTGTCATTGAACAAAGTGCAAATCAGTTCAAGCCGATTATCACCCTCTGGCCTACAGTAAATCACATGCAGGCCCACACAACTCCACTAAAAGCTTACAGATTTCTACTGAATTATAACACTTAGCACTCATTCAATTATACAAATCACCTGCCCTCTACATGTTTAGTAAACATTTTGACTAATTTGATTTTGCTCTCACTAACCAATAAGAATGCAGTACTTTCAGATCTGTTTAACACATTTTAGCAATATTTACATCCATTCAGCAGATTCTGCAGCAAAATGAGTGCAGAAAAGGAAAAAATGATTTAATCTGGATTTAGCAACACCCTGCTATCACTACAAAGTTGATTTCCATTGTGTCAATTAATGCCCCAGCTGACCAGTTTTAAAGTGTCTAGTGCACTACCTACAGAGAGTATGCACTACCTGAGGCAGAGTGTGAGAAGAGTTCCAGATTCCTGGTTAAACTTTAGGTGCACACTTTCCAGCTGCCGTGTTCGTACCAGCTCATGAGGAACAATAGCAGCTGAGCTCTCACTCTCCAGACTGTCCTTACGACTTCTGGAATAAAGAGGAGCAGAACAAAGGGAATGGAATCAATTTATTCATGGTAAAGCAGACAGACAGACCAACTAATCCATTTACAAAATCACCATCATTTCTTGCCCCCCAAAAAAACAAACATTTTAAATGAATTTCAATTCTATAGTTTCAAATCTGCAAACAATTGTTTGATATTTTGTTATCTAATGCATTAACATTCATGTTTAATTGTGCCTTAAGTGTCTGCACTTGTCTTTTTAGAGCCACTACATAAAAATGAATCACGTTGCAGTGCAATTGTTTTGTGTTTCCTCATCATTCTAACAAAATGTAACATTATGTGAAGCACCCATTTTCAAAGTGGAATAAAGAAGAATTGTATCCACAGCCCATTTTGCCGAAGAAATCAAGTCAGTTTCTCTCTTGGTTGGCTCTTACCTTGAGTTCTGCTGGGTCTGCAAATGTCCAACTGATTGTCTATGGAGAAATTAGGGGGCAGATTTGTACCACAGCGAAGTGAATTAATGCATTTACCACTACTGCCAACAGGCAAATCAATTTTATCCCTTTAAACAGCCACTCAGAACAGAAACATGTAAACTGACCCTCTTTAAAGAAGCTTTAAAAGTATCTAGATATTTGACAGTCTAATAATTCAGTGGTTACTAAAAGGCCATTTTAACCATCAATTTTGAACAGGTGGACCTGTAGTGGTGCAGGTATTATCAAAACAGACATGAATGAATCCATAACATAACAACTGATAAGAAATACATTTACAGGTGATACCCAATAGCACTAATGCATAGCCAACTGTAGACTTTTAAGATCTCAATCCAAATAAAGCCATAGTCCCTTCAAGCGTTATTCTAACTTCAACTACAGTAGGTAATGAATAGGGTGCCGTCAGCTACGTATTATGGACATTATGACATTATGTCTTTCCTATAATCATCAGTTTAAGGTTAGTACAAACATATTTGGGTGAAACAAACTTTCTACAGATTAATCTGTACAGAATAAGCATAATCTGTCATTTATTGTCTGGTTTACACAACACAACCAGTCCATGATGGTGATTTGCAGGTGGTACATCTGAAGGCCTGAATGGGCTATGAGAGGACACAGCAGGAGCACTGCCTGAAGCAGTGGGGGGTGTAAACAACACGATAGTCAGATTATCCCAGACAAAAACTGAGATGAACAGAACAGCACAGCATTTAATGAGGTTGGAGTGCGGTGACTCCATTTGGTTAAATGGTCACTCCAGGTAACTGCTTCCATTTATGTTTGTCCTGGCCTAAAAGGACAAACACAACTGCTAAACTGTTGATTTCTGTTGTAATAGTTTAATTATTATAGAATATTTAAAAATGTCTAACTGTGTTTATGTATTTGTGGCTATGAAATCTCACAGAAAAAAAACTAGGTCTAAGGATGTTATAGAATACCGAAGGCTGGCAGACTATTGGCACTGGGACCTAAATCTGATGAGCTTGTAAAACTGCTGCACAAAAGCAGGCCAGCTGGCAAAATTCAGCAGTCATGAGAACAAAGAACTGAAGGGACAGGCTGCAGTTTGAAAACATACCTGCACACAATTACCTACATATTGGACAGGCTAAAAATTCAAAGCAAACGTGATTTTGATTTATACTGTACAAGAACCAAGCCAAACATGAATTAGTTTAACCTCATTTAACACCAAAAATGGGTCAGGCCTCTTTTAAACATTTTCTAAAAAACAGTAAACCTTACGCTGTGTGTCAAATAGGGGTGGCTGGCTTTTATAGCTTCAGATCACAATAGCAGTACACAACATTTTTATTATATTATATGCAATTATTATATTATATGCACATGAATATCAACATCTCTACATGTTGACAAATTTCAACCAACATAGTACAACATCATACTGTCCAAGCCTAACATCAAACACCTCCTCATGTCCATGAATACAGCTGTGCTCCTGAGAGAAGCGACTTTCATACGCAACCCAGAACAGGTGGCATAGAAAACCCTTTGCCAATTCCACAGTACTGTCCTGAAACAAACTCCAACCTGCTTCTTCCAGAATTAAGGTCTTCAGGATAGGTAAACCATATATACTCTGACTTGCGCAAGCACGCATCAGTCCTGATGCACTGATGGTAGTGAAAAGGCGGGACTTACTGTGGCCGATCGGGACCGTGTCTCTGACTGCTGATGGGAGGCAAGACAGACTTGTTATTAATCTCCAGTCCTTTCCGAAGAGCTTCTCTAATCTGTTCGGTGTCTGAGTAAACAACACACAAATTCTCATTTAGCCAAAGACACTGACATTACACAATTCTGACATTCACCATACCCTTAAATTCTCTAAAGCATACTAGGTTTGATGTCATGGTTTAAGAAGGGGCTTTGCTTGTCCTTGGCTACCCTTACCTTTGTCAGACAGCCTGCGTGGCTGTGACCCAATGCAAATGCTCCTGCTGTCGTCCTCGTCCTCGGGAGGTCGGCTCAAGTCATCCCAGGCACACCTGGCACTGACGCCACTCAGGTTAGAGCCGTCCGTCTCAATGCCCTTATCCACTCGTTCCTGCTTGGGATGAGCAATCAACACACGCACAACTCAGCAAGGGATCAGCATGGCTATACATGTGCGAGTGCAAGAGGGCAAAGGACTAACAGCAGGTGGAAGTGTCGAGTTCAACAATCGTGTACTTAATTATGTTTCACCTTTTCCCTGAATTTCATCACACCTGAAGCTTCACAGTATGTGCTCCATAACTCCATGAACTCAATCACCATGACAATCACTTAATACTCGAGAAAGGTGAATTTGTAGAGGCATAAAATAGTGGCAGTTCGTTGAATGAATGAATGAATCTTTTAACTGAATAAATCGTTAAAACTTTTTTCCATGCATGTACTTGTTTATAATTCACAGACGCTTTTCTAAAGCATGTTTTTGTAGTGTTTTTTGTCTTCCCAGGCACTGAATGAACTCTTCATTGACTGAATCAGTGCTTTGTCTCATTTTGTGTTGAAACGTTCAAGTCACTGGGTTTTCAGGTTTTTCAACTCAAGATAACCATTGACTTACAATTATGTCAATATTTAGGATAAACCAGACATGTACAGCATCTACCAGTCAACATTGCCTCCACCACGCAAACTACAGAAAGCCTTACTTGTAAGTGTGGATCAATGTCGAATATGGTTTCCCCTCTTCTCATGTCAGTGATCAACCACGGACCCCCAGCACTGCAAACAAAGCAGCGGGGAAACAAACCCAATTTTAGTCAGGTAATGAAACACAAAAGTACCACAAACATCTACAGCCAATGAAAGTTTTCAACTCACTCAGCATTCAAACTACACTGTTCCCATCTACAGTTCCCATAAGGGTTCAGCAATAGAGGAAATGAAGCATCATCAAGTAATATGATATCCATATTCTTATGGCTTATGGTGAACTGTATACAGACATACAACTTCCAACGCCCATCCATAAAAGCCTTTTTGTCAAGCGACCTTATCACTTATTACTAAGTAATACAGCATAGACATATCTTGTTTCCCAGCTGGTTAAAACATTCCGTCCAGTTAAGCACAAGCACGTCCTTGGTCTGTCTCATGGCTGCCTGTGGGATTACTCACATGTGGACTCCTTTCAGGAGATCCAGAATGCCCAGACCATTCCACTGCTGCGCAGCCTGCAGCTCTTCTGCGCAGACGCCCACAATCTGAGAAGATCATAGAGAAAAAGACAACTAAATTACTGAGGGGATCATCTTATATTAAAAACTCTGTTGATACTGATGGCATGCTGGATCTCACCTGAAGGAAGCTGACATGACCAAAGGGGGTCTGCACAGGCTGCATCTGGGGGTCCTCTGTGAGCAACATGTGTTGAATTCTAGACTCACTGTTGTCCAATGGGCTGTGCCACGAAATGTGATCACCGCTGCAGAATGTGTTTTCTATTACAGAGAAATTGATTCATCTGAGTGATCTGCATACTTTTAAGAGTCACTATTAACAGTTATGTTTGAAGTTTTAGCCTGATGACCCTATATCTGATGTCACATGGGCTCGTTTACAAATGAAAAAATCTGAAAAAATCTTGGTTACCACAGTTACAGTGAAGTTCATTACTATAGCAACAAACTGTAAATAGATTTGCTTATTTTTGAGAAAAAACATTCCAAAGATATGTGGCTTAAATTAACTAGAACTAATTTATTTGTCCATCAGAATGAAAAGACATTACATGTGTTTTACATTAAAACACAACTGACACTTTTTGGAGTTCTAGAGGAAATGTGTCTAGCAATTGCAAAAGGAAACAGGTCTAGCTCTTTCAAAGGATGTACAAGTACACTACCTGATTGAAACACATATCGTGCCAAGCCTTGCATAAGCTCAGCAGGCCAGGTGGGGGGTGCAGTCTCTCCTGCTTCTCTCTTCAGGCGAAATGTGAGCTCAAAACCAAATCCACTTGGACCCTCTTGACCTGTGAACCTATAAAACAGCTGTTATTTTATAGCCATCAACTTATGACAACATATCTCTTTAATCTAATTGAATAACTTTTTGTATAAACTAAATTTTTTTTTTTTTTGTAAAACAAGCAGTCTTAAGACTGTTAAGACTGTTAAGACTAAGTGAAACATGTTATACTAGACTAGCTGTGAACTGCTGGCCTTTTACAACAACATCGTCATTAATTTATTAATTGCAAAATATGACAAACTTACTCATGGACTCTGTTGTCCCCATACAAGTCACTAAGACCGAGGCTGACATAGTGCCAGTGTTCTGGTACATCTTGTCCAGGACACCCCACGTTTCTATACATACTAATGTAGTCCAGAGGATCTGGACCACCTAACCTAAAGGAAGGATTATGGTTAAGACGAATCAGACATTGAACTGATAAAAACAAACTATATTAGCATGTTATTTGCATATTAGAATGACGTTTCTGCTCATCAAATGACGCAC
>JAZGTI010006968.1:5801-22459 GCA_036877585.1 Botia kubotai | reverse complement strand
AGACTTTTTTGTTATGTATATAATTCCACATGTGTTAATTCATAGTTTTGATGCCTTCAGTGTGAATCTACAATTTTCATAGTCATGAAAATAAATAAAAATCTTTGAATGAGAAGGTGTGTCCAAACTTTTGGTCTGTACTGTATTTATATCAATATTTATCTCCTGTGGAAGGTGCAGGACCATAAAATGTTGCATTCTGTCAGCATGCAATGATAGGATGTCTTGCATGTCTCCCAAACTATGTACAGTCACAGAATCACTATGTACAGTGTGTTCTGGAGAAGGAATAGATTTGGAGAGTGCTCTAAAGGGAAAGTGGGATCTTATGCATTCAAAGCTGGCCTGCTATTGTTAGCCTCTCCAAAATTACCTACCCTACCGTTAAATGATTAAATTTTGTGTTCTGAAAATCATTTTGTGTTCTGTTCTCACATGGGATTATAATGACATGAGAGTAAATAAATGAACTTCTCTGTGAAGTAAAACAAAAGCGCTAGTTTTTTTTTTGACAATTTTTATATCCTGCTTGCTTTAGTTGAGATGCATATGGCCTTGATCATAGATTCATTGTGAAATCAGACAAGCAGAGGGCATTTCACAGCAATTTTTTAAAAGCTTCCAATTATTGATGTTGACCCTGAAGCTGCTGTTGCTAATGCAAAAACGTTTGACAAGTACTATAAGATTTACCACATCAAACAATAATATGGCTGTTCACTTTACTGGGTTTACACAGGATCTTCTTGGCAAAGATATTCTGGAGTTCTGTCACCCAGAGGACCAAAGCCACCTGCGAGAAAGCTTCCAACAGGTACTTCAATCAATGGTAGACCCTGAACAACCAAACTCAACCGACAGATTTTTCTGGCCTGCAAGGAGTCAATGGTCTGCTACCATTTGTTCTTGAGCAAAACGCACAAACAGGGAATTGTCCTTGTAATATATTAAAGGTCCTTCTTATTTTTAGTTTCTCATAGGCAGATTTCTCATTGAGATTTTTGCTGTAGTTTCTTGATTTTTTTTAGATGGTTCCCCATTATATCATGTGTCGTCTCTGTAGTTTCATCTGAGATGTCCACAGCATCTTACACGGTGCTCAAAGTCTGTAATTAAAAAAGATCTCTGTGTAAACCTAAATTTACTTTTTCACTTTGACCCAGAAACACATTTTATGCACTAATGAAAGTCTCAACTAATATTTAACCAATTACATTGCAAACCTGGGTTAGATTAGGAATATAATAATAAGATGTAAGCAACATTGACTGACCCCCCACATCGTTGCCACCGCCACCTGATGGCTTTCATCAGAAAACAGTAAATGATGCACAGTGTGCACTTTTAGCAGGTATGAAAAAGGACTTTGTCAAAGTCATTTATAGGTGCCACATTTCCTGCTGCCAGCTGATGGTGCTATGACTGTAACTGATTATTGGCATGGGGATGTCTTTAGGCAAGCATTCCTATCAAACATAGTTTGATAAGCAGATTGGACATTGCATGTTAGAACAACTTCCTGTTTCATGATGAAACATTGAACTTTGCAAGGTCGCCAAGGACACACCCTTTAGCAGAAACTATATAGCATCACAAAGGCCTTTAGATTACACTCACCAAATAGGTGAATTATAAAATCCCTAGGAGAAGTTTGTTAACCCTTTCCTGCACAAGTTCGAAATTTTCAGACAGACCCCCGGCGTGAATAATGTGACCATTAATCAGCAATAAATCACGTTCAAATTACCAAACTATAGGCTATATGTTGCACAATCTTTTCATAATGCATAAAATGAAAATATGCATTATGAAAAGCGCAGTACAATAAATGTAAGTTAAAATTGAACTTATATTTGTTTATTCCTGGTATTTCTGTAATTGTGCAACATAATTTGAAATGTAAGAAACAAATAAAGCGTTACGTGAGTGAAAACAACAAGACACACAATAGGCGCTGAGAGATTCAGGCTGTCATTTATCGCTATCCCTGGTTTGAACACAGATTTGAATTTAGCAGGGGATCACATGACCACTAAACGTTCTAATCCCACCGATGTGATTGTATGCGTCAAAGTTCAACACCTGTAAATGGCAAAATCTACACAAAAATTGTACAGAAAATTAAAAATATCTGACTTCCTTTTGGCTTTTTTTTGTAGATATTGGGATATTACATGAACCTACCAAATTTTGTATATGTACGTGAAACGTAGCACACAGGCCGCATCACTAAATTTTTCAAGGTGGCGCTATCAAGCCACCCTAAAACCTAATTCTGAAACTTGACAGATGTAAACCAATTTTGCCACTCATGATGCGTGTGCAAAGTTTCATGTGTTATCAAGCATGTTTAGGCCCTCAAAAATGCTATCAATTTCAGAGAACTATAGAAATATTGCTGCAAGCAGTGATGGCGGGGCCAAGCTTAATGGTCCATTACCACAAGGGGCTTCTTTGAAAACAATGGAAGGTGGGCACTTGCATTTAACTATAAATAACAGTGGATTATTTAAAGTCTTTTTTAAGTGGCACTTTGTTGCCAGCCAAAGTGGCTGATTTCCTGTTGAGCAGAGCTACGTAATGGAATTTTGAAAGTTCTCCAGCTTCATAAAAAGGATTTTTATCCTAGGATATAGGATAAAATCCTAGGATAGGATCCTAGGATTACTATTTTTAAGGTTTTCTGTGTTTTGGGCCCCTTAACATGCCTAAAGTCATTAAACTAGGCACACACATCAGTCTTCTGCAATTAGGCTCAGACAAAGGCTGGCCCATGGGCGGTACAGTGGGCTCTGTAGTGCCCTCGGTACGGCACACCAAAAGATGGTGCATACACCTGTATGAAACTTACATGTATCGATCATGTCGATCCGAACAACTTCCCCCTGACACCCATTAGCACTGCCCAACAGGAAATTGGCCATTTTTTTTTTTATTTCATGTGATGGTAAAATGATGGTGAAATGGGAACCAGGGAGTCTCTAATGCAGCATGCATTAAGCAATTTGTCAAACTTGGGGAATATGTTTGGTGTGGTAGGACTAATGACCTAGATCATTCAAAATTCATTAAATCATTAAAATTCACCAAACGTCTCAAGCAGCAGCTTCCAAGCAGACAAACTGTTTGTTTATCTTGAATGGCAAAGTAACATACTAATTCTTGTAGCCTTTGAGTGTTGATAAATAACCATTTCCTTGTATACAGCCCAAAATCCTTTGCCTTCTCCCCTAGTCGGCACTGGATGGGGCCTGACTGCTGTTTGGTTAGTTTTTAACAATGTGTGTGTGGCTGTTTGTGGAGTCTTCATAAGGTTGCTCTGATTACAGTAAGCACCTGTATGGTAAAGGGGGGTGGAGTGGACATTTTTACAGTCTTCTGTTTTATCTTCATTTAAAGGTTTTACCTCAGTTTCCCCTGTGCTTGTTTTAACTCCCGTTTTATCTCTTTGCCAATTAAATGTCAAGCTGTTGCATGCTTAGCAAGCAAGATCTCTGACTTCCAACCCGCCTTTATCCTGTCAGGTTGCTGTTTTTCTTACTTTTTTCTTCAGCCACTCTCTTTATCGTTAGGTATTTTACAGGACTTTAACTCACTTTAATAGTGTTCTTTGTTCTTTATTATGCTGTCTTAAGAGCTTTGTCCTTTGTCTCCAACTTCCTGTCTGGGTGTTTAGACATCATCTGTATTCTTTTCACATCCTGATCCTAATTGTTTTTCTTTTGCCCCCTAAACGATTGTGCCAACTGTCTTGCGTGCTTAGTTTTTTACAAGACACTAAACTCCAAGGTTGAGTGGTCAGCCACGACACAGATTTGTCAAAGTACTATCGCTGTTTCTCAGTGTAGGTCTGTTGACAGCTGAAAAAGCTGCATCTGGCTGATGTCCAGACAAGCCTGTAGATAACTGGAGGTCTTCAAAACTAGAGACCACACGTAAGGGTGTACAAAAACACGCACTCTCCACCACCCTCCACTGAGCACAGACACCTGTGTCTAAAGCTTATCTTGGTCTTATCTTATATTCATGAAACCAAGTGAAAACAAAAGCAAAAAAAGATTTGTGCAGAAAGGCTGAAGATAGTATATTATTCCTAGCCTAAAGTTTGCATCTTGGCCAGACTCTGCATTGATTTACATAAATGTCAGAGGCTAAACCATTATGCACACAGTGTTGCTCAAAATCATTTGGTTTTGGGGGCTATTGGATTCTTACTTGACAGAGTCATCATTGCTTAAAACTTGATGATATCATTCATAAAAAAATTAAATCTGTAGAGAGAGATTCAAGATCTTGATCGCTTTTCTCAATTTTCTGACTACAAGTTGAGCATGTTTCTAGTCTTATTGTTCCTGATTTATTGGTGCTTCAAATGTTTTTCAAATGTCTTTGTAGTCTTTCATCAAAATTGAATGAATTGCTCCACCTCTAAACCAAGTCAACTGTTTGGTTGACGTCACAGATCCTTCTTACTGTTTACAACCCCTCCACCACCTGTCCTACTTTTCACAATCCAATCAGTTCCTAATAAAGGCTTACATTTTTTGAACGTCCTTGTTCACTTGAAAAAGTTTCACATGTCAGATTAAGTCAAAGTGAAAGGTTTCAAATGACAGTTCGTAATTCTTGTTAACGTTCCTCAGTGTAGCATTGAGGTCTATGGAGCAAATAGTCCAGTATTATGTAGTGGTGTAGCGCTACAGTGTGGCGCTACTGAACATCCTCGCCCCCTGCTGCCCTGACCCAGCCTTGACCCTTTGTTGAGGTTGACCTCGCTTTATCTTGTCATATAACAGTTTTCTTAATTAACATTAAAAAAATTGTAATTAGTACACATTTTACAAACTATTAAGAGCAGTATATTTTCTAATTATTATACATCACGTTTTGTGCTAATAATGCAAGAAATTCCAGCAAACATTTATGAACCTTAATTAAAAAATTAAATTAAACTGAATTACTGGAGGGTTTGTAAGGCACTGTTCTCTGTTAAACTGTTTTGAAATAATATGCTCAACAAAACAACATTACCCAAAAACATTGAATTGCGTAAAGTAGCTGCTTCTAAAAATGCAGGGATAGTTTTTAATGTCTTTCTTACAACGCCTCCTACAAGTCCTACCCCCACAATTTATCCGTTCCCCAATATGAGCTTCTAGTGGGGGAATTTCCCCATTCACTAAAGTTATTGTCTTAAAGTATTATGAATATGAAGTTAAAAGTAAATCTAGTGTTCTTTAGCATTGCTGGTGCCATGCCATAAAGCCTTCCCCCACAGTATACAAAACTGAACCCAACAGAATTGTGGCTCCAAAACTGTGATAAGAACCGAACTGTGGCATTGTCGTTACACCCCTACAATCAGCAGCACTTCATTTTGAGGTCAAAGCTGAGCATGAAGGTGTTAAGAGGTGCACTGAGGCCTTAAAAATCTTTGTGTCTTGTTTCCCTGTTCCCTTTTATTCTCCCCACAAGATCTTTGATTCTAAAATAGAAAAAGGAAAATGGCCTCTTGTTGCCAAAAATAATATCCTCTCTCAACACAAGGTGTACACTTAAGGGGTCAACTTACATTTTCTTTCATTCCTCACAGTGTGGCCAGCTGTTCTGTTTGTTTAAAGGAGCTGTTTTAGGATACTTGATAAAGTTTTTTAAATTGTTCTTATTGTCTTTCATGTGCTATTGAGTGGAAAGTTGTTTTCTCAGGGCATAGATTTTATTTCAAGCAATTTATGTACTTGGGCAGTCTCAGAAGTGAAGAATTGATTGGACCCTGTCAGGGGCCTCTAGTTACAGGTTCGGCATTTGCCGTGAAAGTTGACTTATTTCTTTAATGAAGATGATCACCAATCTGTAGAGAAGAAAAATAAAGACTAATGTTAGTCACTGCATAAAATTTGTTTGTCTTCTGACGGCATGCTTACAAATTTCCAAGAAGTTTAATTGCAATGTGAATGAAGGTTTATTGAATCCCTGTGTTCTTGTGTTTTGTTTAGGTAGTAAAGCTGAAAGGGCAGGTTCTATCAGTCATGTATCGTTTCCGAATGAAGAACCGGGAGTGGATGCTCATCAGAACCAGCAGTTTTACCTTCCAGAACCCTTATTCAGATGAGATTGAGTACATCATTTGCACAAATACAAATGTCAAGTATGTCAAACCTTGATCTCTCTAGATAATTCTGTTCTGCTTGTCTTGTCTTGTCTGTCCTTCCACTTCTTCTTTTCTTGTCTCCTTCCTTTTCTCTTGTCTTCTCTTTATCGCCTCCTTTCTGTCTGTCCTTCTATAGTCTTTAGTCTCATCCCCCCTCATCTGTGTCTTCATTCCAACAGTAAACAGAATCGTAGACCTTCTTGAATATTATTTAAATTAACTCCACATGCAGCAAAGTGATTTGTTTGGAATGCCCAGACTCCTGACTGCTCATTTCTTGATGAATAATTCCAACATTTCACAACAGCATACAAACAGCTGTACTTCTGATGACTGATGGCCTTGGATACTTTCTGTAATTAGCATCAGCCAGGCACATTCACATGAGGTGCCCTAGGATGCTTAGTCAGCCTTTTGTTTATGTGGCCTCAGAGATGAAATCAATGTCATTTATTCTCCTTTTGTTTAACAGCAGAAATGAGGCAGAATATTTGCCTGCAGTGTTAGAAGAACGATTCAGCTTGATTTATGCCCATGTATTTCCTTAGCAGGAAAGGTGCATTTTAAAAGCAGGTCCTATTTGCATTTGTGTTGCTTTTGGGTTGGACTTGTCACAGGATATGGTCCAGGGAGGCAGAAATAGTCAGTAAATGTAATTTAAGCCCAGTGGGTTTTTCACTCACGGTACATTCAGTTAACCTAATATAACCTAGTCAACTCACTATACTGGAGCTCTCTTCTGATTATCAATGCTTACTGCCTACATAGACAGCTACCATCTAAGGTAACATCCTTACCCTTTTTGAAACTTCACAATTGACTTGAACAGAAAAGCTGTACTTGGAGCACACAAATAATGCTCCTCATTTAAATGGAGAGACTCACAAATGGTTACAATAGTTTTGCTGGTAGCCCATGTTGGCAACAGTGCGATGCTCCGATAAGTATAAAGAATGCACACAGATACAAATTAGTTTCTGCAGGTAAATATTGTAATAAGTATAATTTCTAATGCTGTTGGTAGCAATTCAGAAACCTAGCTATTCTTTTTGTAGTGTGACAGTAACTGACTGTGAGTCACAGTCATAGTGAATCACTGTGAATCTCTATGGCTGTGTATACATTGGCACAAAAAAAATCTGTTTTTTTTTTACTCACATCTGACTCAGATCGGAATTAGTTGCATGTGCAAACACACAAGATCCTTTTTTTTCGTATCTGATCTGGGCCCCTTTCAAATGTGGATTTAAATCGCATACATATCCGATATCCAGACATTCAACCTGCATCTAAACACACATTTCCGATTCGTCTTTATGATGGCAGCATTTTAAAAAATGCATTCGCATTTAATTTATTGCTGTTGGATGTACTTCTGCTGACTTTTAAACAATTAATTAGCAGTAGTCCATCCACAACTCGAGGGTCAATCATGGCACTCATTTTAGTGAATGACTGGAATCTTTTTGGCCGGGAGATTAATGTAAACACACAAATTGGATACAAGGTGTAAGTGTAAACAGGTGGGCCAAAAAATCTGATATGGACTTAAGATCGGATCTGAGCATTAAGACTTGCAGTGTAAACGCAGCCCATGTCATCAGCCCATCAAGACCATATATACAGCTCAAGTTTGAACGCAATCATTCCTGTTTCCATTTTTCCATAAATAAAAATCTCTTTATAATTTAGCATCTTCAGTGTTTTTGGATAATATTTGACAAATTTGGTGACAATCCCATAAATTTCCTAGAAAGAAAATTTTAAATTCAGAGCCTGAAATTGACACAATAAACGTACAATCCAAAATGACTGACTTCCTGTTGGGTGGAGCTAACTAATGTAATCTTGAAAGTTGTTAATAAGCTTGATAAGAACATGTACCAAGTTTGTTCACCGTAGGCAAAATTAACCTCATAACTTTAGTCAAAAGGGGCACTACAGAGCCCCCAAACACACTGTGACCACTATGATGTGTGTGCCAAATTTCATGTCATTTCAAACATATTAAGTGCCTCAAATACATCTAAATGTGGTTTTAAAGTTTAACACATTGCCATGGCAACAATATTTCAGATATTACAAATCCTTAAAGAACTTTGTCAGCCTAGTCTCTACGATATTATGAACAAGGCTGAAGTGACTTGGCTAAATGTAAGTTGACTTTTAAAGTTTGTTTTAAGTGATATATTTCCTGTTGCCAGTTGATGGCACTATGACCGTTGCTCACAATAGACATCAGCCCACCACAATAAATATATTTAATTGATAAGTTTGATATACATTGCTTGATGCATGCTGTATTATGATATTAGAAACTTCCTGTTTCCCATTTTCGCTATAATTTTACCATCTCTTCACCAAGTTTGGTGACATGAAATCTCTAGTTTGTCAGGAACCTGGATCATTTCTATTATATGATAAAATTTCCACTTCTAAAAAATGCAGGCTGTAATTTAAGTATGTCTCTAAAAGGATATAACAGACGTCAGAATTATGCCTGTTTTAAGCTCAGACAAGCTTTATTATTGTTAACTTTACACAAAGGCAAGAAAATTAACAGGATAGAAAAAAGAGCTGAAGTTAGTCATTTCTCGGTGAGGAATTGACAGTTAGATGACATCAGGATGTTAAATTAAAGGCAATTTCGATATATTTTATCTTCTTTTGACATTTTCACACCTCATTGTAATTTGAGCAAGCGGGAAAGAATGTTTTAGAGCGAGACAGACCACAAAACGTTACCGAATTTTTAAAATCCATCGCAGATACTGACTGATGATCATGATGTTTTTTTCACCAGCAATAATGCCATGTTCTGCTGGATGATGTCATTAAGGAGCTGGCTTTTGTTAGTTTAAAGATATTACAAAAGATCAACATGATTAATGTGGTACTGAGAACAAAGACAAAAAAAACTTTCATGACAAAAACAAACCGTATTCTTAAGAAAACATGTTTTGTTTAAAAGCAGTTCCGTATGAGAACGGAAACACGAGAACGGAAACAGCTTTCCTGTAGCTCAGTGGTTAGAGCATGGCGTTAACAATGCCAAGGTCATGTGTTCGATCCCAGGGATTGCACATACTCAATGTATAGTGATCAATGTGTAGTATAATGCAATGTAAGTCGCTTTGGATAAAAGCGTCTGCCAAATGCCTAAATGTAAATGTAAAAAATCCTAGCATATTTTTTTCCAGCTGCCATTTTGTTCTTTGCCTGTACAATTTTGCAATTGTTTTTTTTGCACCCCTCATTAGTTTAATATTGAATGTAATTTATTTTAAAAAGATAGCGACATTATGTATATTGTGGTATAGTATAATACAGTACAGCATAGTGTAGTGCTATATAGTGTAGTAGGAACATCTTGTGTCTTATGTAGAAAACAGATGTTAAACAGAGTCACTGGAATAGGATGTGTGACTATAACCCTGACTGTGTGTGCCTATAAACACCCGAGTAATTGTGTGTGTGTGTGTGTGTGATGTCCTTTTGAGAGGGTGTAAATATATAGCAGAAATTCATGAAAATCTATCATCCTTTATCCCAAACCCCCCAAGCTATGGCATGCACAGACAAACACACACTGATACCCAAACCAGGGGGTTTCCCCTGAGGAGGCATGTGAGCAATTAGTTGAAAGTACAAAATGGCAAACAAAAATGATCGTATCGTATCAAGTAAATTATTCATTTACCTAATGAAATACACGGAAATGTAAAAATGTCCTGTAAAAGGAATTCTTCCATATCCTTCATGTTATTAGCAGAATACCTGGTCTGTGTGATCACAACCAGCTCACAGGTCAAGGAATGAAAATCACCGTAATGTACCTGCTTTTGATTCCACAGTGACGACATGTTTTATAAAGAGGTTCCTCTGCATCAGTGAACCCAAAACAGTGTTAACCAAACAATTAAAATCATTTGCTTTGTTTTATCGTTCTCTGAACCAGCACAGTTTTTACATTAGGATGGCTTCGTTCCCCACCCTTTTCTTAAAGCTTTGCTTTTAAAATATTTAAACTATTTAAAATATTTTAAAATATTTTAATAGTATTTAGTCTACATATTCTGTAAAAATGTTGGGTTGAGACTCTTACTAATGCCAATACAGTTCTTGTCAGTACATCCCAGGATATAAGATACTCCAAAAATGTGCTTCCTGTTTGGAAAAAGGTCCATAAGACCTGCGCTTTCTCACATTAGGTGTCATTCTCTTCATTCTGACTTTGAGATTATGGGCAAAAAATAAGGGCAGAAGGCGTCAGTGAGATAAGTATTCATGTGCAGCGAGGCCAAGGTGAGACAAGAGCTTCAAGGCTCCAGACTGGCAAGCTGCCCGCAGAGAGAGACTAATACTGTGGGAGAGACAGAGGGCATGTGGAAGGGAAGGAGGGTGGAGGGAGACACAGATAAACAGTTACCCTCCAGACAAACAGTGTGGTCGGTAATCAGATAAGACGTAACCAGCAAACAGAGCCAAAATATCAGTGCTATGACCCAAAATACACTGCATCTAAAACACAGTTCAGCCAAAAGATGAATGTTCTGTCATTGTTTACTCGCCCTCATGTCGTTTTAAACTTTTCTGTGTGAATTAAATAAATTTGTAGGCTGGTGTCGTTGTAGCTGGTGGACCAACATCACTGTCCAGTAAATTCTTGCTGGTTAAGCCTGTTAAGGATTAACCTTATGCTTGTGACCATTAGGGCTGTAATTTTTGGAGTAAATTTAGAATGTTTGTGACATTATGATATAAAAATAATATAAATAAGCTATTTCCATATCAGGTTAACCACATTACAATGATAATTGTAGTGAGCCTAACCAAGACTCTAAAGCATTCCTTATGGTTTGGTGATAGCGACAACAAAAAAGTCATTTAAAATGAACATTTCTTGTTTTGGAGCTGTTCGGTCTAAAGTCATGTGCCTCTTTGGATTGTGCTGACCCACCAATACCAGTTTTTCCAAGGTCTTCCAGCAATCTGAATGCAAGTTTTGAGTGTGTGTGTGTGTGTGTGTGTATATATATATATATATGTACATAACTTTTTACATAACTTGGTTTTTGGCCCTATAGTTGCTTCTTGCTGCTAACATTATGTATAACATTTTAAATCTGCTTGGCATTTATGGCTGTTTGTTGAAATCAGGATTACATCCTTAGTGATTTGGCCGTTCTGCTGTTTGAATCTACAGTCTGGTTAGCCAGACCACACCCCCATAACACCTAGATATCCAGCTACAGATCTATGTTTTTGGGCTGTGATCCTCCAAACAACAGACAGGTCATTAGTAACTCTGAAACAAAAGTTGAGATATTTTCTTACAGGCGCCAGACAGACATACATAGCATACCACAGTCAAAGCGATTGGATAAAATCTCAAAATTAATGGATTATGTTCAAAGGCGCTGCACCTAACTGAACCTAAGCTTATTAGAATTTTATTTTCTTTGCGCTAACAATAGATACTGTAATATAAGTTAAAGGTTGAATATCTTGGTGTGTAATGATGTGCTTTTGCAGAGGTCAGTATATTAGTATAATATAATAAGTGTATTATAGTATAATACGTGTATTAGAACATGTGCATAGACAAATGCATAATTTAACAAATTAGATCATTTTGTACAGTTTGGTGCAAAAGTCTCCAAAAAGTATTACACACAAAATCCATTTGGCAACTTGATTTCCAAAATGTTTGAAACCTTTCTGTGTTTTTAAGTAATCTGAGACTGATGGTAGAGACGTATACAAGTCATTTGTCCTAGTGATTATGCCAGCAGTAGACAAAAGCCTTATAAATGGACATATACCTGTATGCACGATGCAGACTAACACACTTGGCTTGTAAGGAGCTAATTCTGGTACCTTGATTGCATTGGTGGAGCAATGCTGTACAGATCATGTTGGGCTTTGTAGTAGGGGTGTCAGTATCAGTCCATGTAGTCTGTTGTCTTTCCAATTTGTCTCTAACTGCCTGTCTTCATTTGTGTCCTCCTCTCTCATTGCCACGCATGGTTAAATTCAGTGCCATTCACTACTCCTTTGTTACCATGACAACTATGAGGCATCCTATAGGGGCTTGGCCAAATTTGCAGCTAATCCTTCACTCCAAGTGCACATCCTGGGACTCTTTATGTTCAGAAACCTGTAGCCGTCTCCATGCAAAGACAACACAGCACTGTTGCATTCTCACAGTCATACATACTGTAGATGCACTGTAGCGAGTTAATTGTGGAGGGAGGCAAAAGTGTTTTGGTTCCTTTGGAAAATTGGATGCCTGAATGTTATAGCAAATTTTTGTTTCAATTTTTTTCCCTCAGTTCTTTCTGTTCCCAAAAAGTTCAAGTGTAGTTCAGTGTGTTAGGTTCAATTCATCTCATTCCAGTGCTGGTCCAGGTGGCCTAATGTGATTCCAGATTGTGTGTGCACATTTTTGCTAATGTTTGGGTTCATAGGTATTTTCCTGGGCAATTTCCAACCACCTCTTGTTTTTTTTTTTTAACATAATACATTTTCTTTTAGATAAGTAAAGCCCCTTGCTTCATTTTCAGGTGAGTTTGAAGCTCTATAACAAATCACAATGATTTTGAAACTGAACAAAGACATTTCATAAGGTTTTCAATGAGAAATTCCCATCCTGTTCAGTCATGGCCACAAGATCTAGTTTCCTGAGAGCACATGAAATAAGCAGAGTTTAAAAGCGTGGTAGGTGCACTTAAGACGCAAAAGCTGTCCCTCCGAGGTGCACACAATGTGGGTGTGGCCAGAATGTGGCCATCTAAAACATTATGGGGATTATAAAAGATTTCTATTTGTGCTGGGGCATCATTGGGCAGTATTTGATCTCTTAGTGTGAGGTTCATCGTTAATTGTTATAAATCTTAGCCTGTTTCATGGTTCTGGCTATGTCAAAAAGTCAAAAGAATTGATCAAAGTTTGACACAATGCTTAATATTTGTAGTTGTATTTGTAGCATATTAGAGTATCACATCATTAGATGAATTATAGATTTCTATTGAAATCGATTGTGTCAGATTACCCGCACGCTTCACAAGGACCACAGTTTTAAGATGCACAGCCTTGCTGCCTATGTAGAATATTCTGTTGAAAAATCGTATTTGTTTAATTGTGATTTTTAGTGTGGATGCTGCTGTCTATGTAGACGATGAATTGGTTTGCCAATAATAACAGGTGATTTACATATAAAAGTCCCAAAGGTACAGTAGCTCAAGCCACCAAAAAATACATTGTATATTTGCATAGTTTCATAGTGACATTCTGTATGCTAGGTTATGCAATATGTATGTTTTGTATGTTTAGTATGTTTTGTCTCTAATGTATGTAGTCTTTGTCAAATCTGGTCTAAAACTTGTCAGGGGTAAGAAAGACATTAGTATCTTACACAGTTGTGCTACTGAATGGTGACAGCACACCATTCATTCAATTGTGTTTTTAACTAAGCCACCAAGTCACTAAATAAAACTTGTTCTGTATGTCACTTTGTTACATTATTAAGTTGACACTTTTTTATCCAATGTATTACAGCATATCACTAGATGCATTATAAGATGAGAGAGACCACTCAAAATAAAGTGAATGGGATAAATCACAGCACTCAACATAGCTGTAGAAAGTTTAGCAAATCACTGAAAAAATGTGCTAAGAAAAGTATTTTCTGGTTCCAGCTACTGCGTATGCACGCTAGCAGGTACCTCCCAACACTCTGTGCAGAACCTCTTCTCCAGAGAATGTTAGTGTTTAGCCATTAATGACTCTTTTTACTGGAAGGTGGGACTTCCTTTGCTAGAACAGTCATTAAATGTTGCACTTTCCTCCATGAACAGTAATGTCACTGCAGTGTCTTTTAGTATTAATTAGACTTTGCTATAAATTACTACCAGGTGGCTACCAAGATAACTGCTGAACAGACCAGCTTTAATGATTCTCTGATATGGATCATTGTGAATTTGGCTTTAATGAGTTTAGAAAATGTGTAAAACATATGGAATGTTAGAAATATTAAATTGTATATGGGGTCATTTTACCTAACCGGTTTATGTGCACATGCTCATAAAATGTCACCTTTAATTTTACTAAAATGTAATAACCAGCAGATGTTGATATGGATAATGTACAATACTGGTGCTTTGTTTTATGATGTATACTTTGTTTTACTGTAGGCAACTTCAACAGCAGCAGCAGGCCGAACTAGAAGTTCACCAGAGAGATGGACTGACTGCCTATGATCTGTCCCAGGTACACAAACACACGTTTTTGTTACATGTAAGCCCCTCCTAAACCAGACCCACCACTGAGCGAGCACCCAAAAGAAATTTTTTTTGTTCAGATGTTGCTATTTTATTGCTCAGGAGACTTAAAACAGTTCTTTATTATGTATTTATCAGCTGACCTCACTTATCCCTTACTTCAGCCCGTCCCTTCCAACCATATTTACAGTAATACACAAATAATGGAAGCCTAGCATGTAAACACGCAGCACTAGAAAAGTTGTAAGTTGTCTGTGTTGCTGAATGGTTTGTCAGGAATTTCAGAAATCAGTATCGAGGCCAGTAAAATTTTTGAATCTACTACTAAACAAAAATGTATTTTTTATTGTAGCCCTATTTGTGTGTGTGTGTTACATATTGGTATATATTGTTTCTTAAACGTTAATATACATATTATTAAGCTATAAAAATAGTATGTAGCTTTCAAATATTTTTAAATCAAGTAAACATTGCTTCAAGTTTTTCCAAGTAACTTTCCAAATAACAGTGAGTAATAAAATAAAGAACAAACAAATTAAAAGAGAAAAAAATCCAAACATTACAGACATAAACAGAACTTGGTGGTTTTCACTCTTTAACAGCATGTAAACATTTATAAATTGCAAAACAAAGTAAAATTAAATGTACTATTTAAAGGAATGTCTTACCAAAATGAAAATGTTGTCATCATTTGCTGTTGTTGGAGATTAACCATGGAACAGTTTAGGCCACAAAAGTAATGTTTATACAGAGGTACACAAAATAACTAAAGATATTTTGAAGATTGTCCGAGCTTCTGTCAAGCTCCAAAAGGACATAAAGGCAGCAAATAATGTGTTAGTGGGTTGACATATTTAATTTGGGCTTTGAGTGAATAATGACTAAAGTTTTCTCTGTTCATCTTACAAAGTAATTGTATCACTTCAGAAAACTTGAAATGTACCATTAAATACCATATCTTATTTCCTTTACATTATCAGCTCAGACATTCTTCAAAATATTTTTTGTGTTTCTTAAAGTAGGTAGGCCATACTACTTTTGATTGCCATTAAATGACTTCAGGGGGAAATATTCTTTAAATGCTACTAAAGTTATATTATGCTGTAGAGTCTATATCATTTCAACAAATGTATATACACATATGTGTACACAGAGGTGAACCAAGATGGAGTGGGGGCCCCAGGCAAAATTAATAGATGATGCCCTTCTAAAAGATTATTTTGTTATTATATCTTCATTACCTTGAGATATAATTATACAACATACAAAAAGTAGTCAAAACACATCTAACGGAATATAAATAGTTTATTTTATAAAACATAAAAATGTAAAAATACAAACAGCAAAATTTCGATCTTCATGTTTATGGCAGAAGATACAATACTGCGCAATATAATCTTGAAGATAAAGTACAATCTTTATATTTACAGTATAACGGATTGTCACCTTAAAAATGTTTTTTACGAGACTTAGCTACAGTAAATGCAGTGGCAGTGACGTTCTATTCCACGTTCATTCTATTACAGTCTATATTAATACCTGCTAAACACTACATAATAAATGCTGCTGCTTAATGCAACCCTAGCTAACCTGTTTTCTAGTAAACCTATTAGTAATTCGGCTATTACCAGTAATTCATCTGGCAAATAATGAAATGAAAACAAGCTGGAATTAGCAACGAAAACATTTGTTAGTCATATAATTATCCTGAAATCAATCTTATCTCCATCACTTACCGCTGTCCTGTCTCCTCCTTTCCTCTTCTTGCTTTTATTTCTGTTTCTGGATGCCAAACGGATAAGTCCTCTTCATGTTTAAATTAGCAAATGCATTTTCTACAGAACCACAAGTGCTGCGCCAGTTTGAAAACAGCAGCGGGCGCATCACGGAGAAAAGCACAACCAGCGTAACACGAGAGGGGACTCCCTAGGGGGATGCAAATATGTTGCTCCATGTTATATTAATAACATTTCTGATTGCTTAATAGTCAGCCATCGGGGGGCCCCTCAAAATGCGGGTCCCCAGGCACTTGCCAGCCTTGCCTGCCCTATTGCTATGCCTCTGTGTGTACATATTATCGTGGCTCATATGGAACACACTATTTTGGCTATTATTTAATGCGCAGCACGTTTATTTCCTGTAGCTCAGTGGTTAGAGCATGGCGTTAACAACGCCAAGGTCATGGGTTCGATCCCAGGGATTGCACATACTCAATGTATAGTGAT
>JAZGTI010006967.1:0-22461 GCA_036877585.1 Botia kubotai | reverse complement strand
TAAGTCGCTGAGGCAAAAGAACCTTCTGATGATTCTCAAGGGTATGTTAACAAGAGTAATGAGACGGCCATTATGTGCATTGACCATCATTTCTGCTTCTTCACATTTAAACACACAACCTCCAGCGCAGCTCACCACGGCACGTGCAGCACACACAAATGTAGCTGAACTTGTTTTAGGCTGATAAGAGCCGATGGAGAGGCTCACATTTAAACATGTTAGTCTATGACTCAACAGCACCTTCACTGGAAAGTCAGCACACCCACAGAGAGATGAAATGATAGTCTCACGGCTCTAATCTTCAGTCCTGCTCTGTCTGGTTGCTGGAAAGAGGAACAGAGTGATAACTGATATTGGTGGGCAGGATTCTGGGGCTTTGCTTTGTGTCCGGTGGTTGTTTTTTCAGGGAAACATCAGGATGGAGGTGTTAAGCGTCAGCTGGAACAGACTGCTGTTCAGAGATGTGCCACAGCAGACTGACAGTAAAACTCACTCAGTGAGAGAAGCTCACCAACATGCTCACCAACAAGAAAAATCACCCCAAAATAAAAAAAGGCTACAGTAAGACATTCTTAAAAGCACACCTCTCATTACTGCTACACATAAAATCTCATTCTAATGGTTGTAATCTAAAAAAATAAAATTGTTATTATTGTACTGCAAAATAAAAAAACATATGTGACACATGCGGGTAAAATGAGTTGAATGCGCGCGGGCTAATTACAAGCTACACGCAAAACAAGTGCAAAAAAATCTGTTTTGAATTTTTCACAATAAGGAGTTCATTGAGGCCTCTAGCGATCCTCAGTGATTTACACATTTTCGGAGAGGTGTACCGTCCTACATCTTTCCTTTGTTTTAAAAATCCATTAAAATTGCACTTTTTTCTGCTCTCTTCTTGATGACTGGTGCCTTAGACGGGTGTAGCTTGTTCACTTTTTGTCCGATTCCAACAAATCATACACACATATTCTATATATTCCCATGATAAATGGGTCACATATATTCTATATATTCCCATGATAAATGGGTCACATATATTCTATATATTCCCATGATATATGGGTCACATATATTCCTTAGAATCTAAAGAACATTTGTAATTACCTACAACTGTAAGTTTTTTATGTTTATGTTCTAAATTTAACTAAAAAGAAACATTTGATCATTTATTGAAAAATATTTTAGGCGCACACAGAAGCGGCTGTGCAGGGGCTACATTTGCTCTCAGTACTGAAATCACAAAATAAAGTACAAACTATGACACCAACACTCATATACAACTATTAGCAATACATTTTTTATCTTAAAATCTCACAACCACTGATGTTCACATGGGCAGCATCCAAAATCAAACAAATCGTGAAATTATGCTTCGTTTCCTTTATGCAAAATACATTTTTTATTGTCATTTTGGTACAAAAACACTTCCTCATAAGCTTAACCTCACTACTGTATCTCTCTTACTGTAAATGTGTTGATCGTTCACGGCTGTTGTCAGCACAGTGAAGATTCTGCCTCCTCTAAACACTGAGATAAATGCCTTTGTATTGTCTTCAGGTATGATTCAGGAGTGCAGTTTGAATGTCTCTCTGTAAATGCTGGTGTGTGGAGTTTCAGTCTATCACTGCTGTCAGGTGAATTTACATTTATTTCTCCAACAGATGCTTGCTTAGCAAAACACATGCGGCTCTTTCAGAGTGCTCTGATTTATCCGGGTGTTACAGATCATTTGTTTCCTCTAAAATTCACAATGACAATAGCCAGAGGGTTTAGATTTGGACTGTGTGACTGTGTGAGTCTTAAATATCTTATGTGTACTGGCTGCTATATTTACAGCTCATTTTAACAGCCCAGTCTTTAAGCGTGTGTAAGCTGCATCGCTTGCATGTCACAGTCACAAAGCAGATGCGAACAGGGTGCATTTAAATGCGCTAGTCTGGGTCACGCACACAAAAGCAGTGATTCAAGATGTGCAATTTGCTGACATAGAATGCTGAAGTGTATCGCCGTGTGTTTCCTGTAATTAATTGTTTCTATTTATATTACTGAGCTTTTCAAAATATACAATTATATGCACACTTATAATCCTGTGAACAATAAACTGGCATACAATCCATACAGTGGTTTCACACTCGTTCACACCTCATTATTTTATATAATTATGTGTTTGTGTTTGACAGTATTCTGAGGTGGACGAGACATTTTAAACACTTGGTATAAAAAAACACACACAATCAAATTTACACACTTTTTGTGCAACCTGACAAAATCTGACACAATAACATCTGTTTCCCTTGATTTCTCTTCTCGGTAACCAAATTTGCAAACTTTTAAGAAAAACTTTATTATTGGCAAAATTGTTGCTTGCAGGAGAAGGGATGTCAGATTCTATGGAAAGTCACTTTACATGTTGAGATTATCTCCAATGTAATAATCTTTTTAGGATGGATTTTCATATGCATAGTTAAAACAGAAGGGTTCATTCAGAAAGATATTAAAATAGTAAAAAAAAAAAAGGGATGGTAAAAAAAAACTCTTGGGGGAACTAAAAGATTATTTTTGTTTTTTGTTTGCTGTAGACTCACCAGTGAGGGCTTGATGCCAATACTTTCAGCTGCCTTAAAAGCCAGCGTGAGATTTCGTCCCTTTGGAGAAAAAAAAAAGATTCTATTGACCACAATGAACACTTGACCATCAGAGCATTATTTACAGTTGTGTTAAAACAGGTGTGTAAATCAGACAGTAGATCTGAGTTCTCCAGCCGTGCTGTAGTGCACTCAAAAAATGATGAGTCTTCATAGACGAGGTCCTTCAGTGGTCTTGACATTCACAACACACCCAAAGAGACTTTTCGTGAATAATTCAGAAGCTAATGGAACCTCTCCTCCTGTAATTCACATTATACTTATGGCTGCTATTTGTCACAGCTCTGTGGAGTACAACCCTTTGTATGTGCGTGTGTGTGCATATGATCGAACCCACGCGCAGGCAAGGCGAAGCGGCCATTTATTTGTTATGTATGTTGTGTCTGCACCACTCTATTTGACATTTATGTATTCTGGCAACACTAATCTATAGAAGGCAGTAATTCAATACAAGCGACAGGTCAGCACAGGGGAACTCTGCCTGTTAACATGCTGTGTCTGATCACAAAACGTGTCAGGCCGCAGAGAGGCACGACATCAGATCCAGCCTGAAGACAGATGCATATGGCTAATCGTTGACCTACATCTAAACAACAGATGTGTCTGTGTGGGTTTACTTAAGCATATATTGGGAACAAATTTCTACACAAATGTCAGGAAAAAACAAATTTGACAAATTTGAGCGAAACCTCATTTTGGGAAGATCCTAATTTATAAAAATGCTAAAAAAAAATTAAAAACTGTAAAAATATAGAAAGTTTTCTGTTACGGTTAGAGTGTGGGTTAGGTTATAGTATTCAAAACTACTTGTGTATAAAAACAACAGAAGTCTATGCAATGCCCCATTTAGATAGATTAGTGTGTGTGTGTAAGCACCTTATCTTGGCTGATGAGCTCCTGGTATGGGATGTTTGCAGGCAGGTAGGTGTGCAAAAGAGCACAAAACGCAAGACCGTCACTCCAGCTGCTGCTGAAGTTTGTTATATCTATATTCTAGAAGAGAAGGAAGAAAGTGTTGAGAAGGTGTTTTTAAAACCTTCTTTTAAAACCTCTTAAATTTACTGTATCTATATAATAGTTTTCCCTGCTTAAAAGACCAGCATCCAGACCACAACATATGGTTGGTTTAGGGTAAGATTAGATTCTGGTCTTCACAGCTCTTCTTTACAGTTCTTCTATAAGTTGATGAAACTAACTTGTAGCTGTTATTTAAAACATATAATTGACAGTCTTTGTATTCCGGGAAAATGGACCAAAAATATCAATATTTTGAGTTTTGTTTACAGGGATTTGTCCAAAAAAAAATGCTCTCTAGAAGTAACATGCCCCTCCCTGATCCCCCCTGTCACTGACTAGCAATAGCAAGCAGCTAGTAGCAAGAAAACAGCAAGAAAAATGCGTTTGTCAGAGTACATTATGGATCCTTATGTGGCCTCTGAAGCAGGATGTGAAGAAGGGAAATAACCGGTTAAAGGTTATAGCACCAAATACTGTTTCTCGTAAATAAATAGCGTGTGACAGAAGACGAAGGGATGAGAGCAGTTGTTATAGCAATGAATATGTCGATATGGACCTCACACACTCCACACTGTTATCTTATTGTCTTTTGCCGGACATCCTGTCACTTCCTGTATGTCCCGTTGCAGTCATTCTTCTTTGTGTGAACGCATGTATGTCTGAGTTTGGGAACGGGGCAAAGGGCCAATGGCGGCCCTCTTGGGCTTAGCCCTCATCAGCCCCTGCTGAGCCCTCAGAGTCCCAACACTTCATGAATATCTTTGATTTAGAATCAGATGTTAGATTTGAAAGGAGACCCTGACAGAAACTCCGTCCTCAGCTGGGCCACTGGGGTCGAGTCTGAGAGGGGAAGAGAAGTTCATTAGCCGTTCCTGCAGGAGGTCAAAAGATCATGGTATCGCTCACAGAGGGACAGCGTGAAGAATTTCACCATCTGTGCTACACGCGGCTGGCTGTCATCTTCTGACATTATATGTCAGGTGCGTCTGCAACGTTCGGCACCTTAAAGCACTCCACCATGGTCAGCGAGTCTCCTGATGTTGTTACAAAGCTTCGTGTGAGGACATTTAAGTTGGTATTGGCTGATCATTTCATTTATGCATGTTTATGCATAAAACGTTTGGTGTCATGACAAAATTCTTCATTTTGTGTTCTACAAAAGAAACAATGTTACATTTTTGGTGAACTATTCCTTTTTTAAACTAATTAGGAACACTTGAAGGAAAGGGCACTTTATTCACAGTAAATAACAGACTGCACACAAGAATCAGTGTACACGTGCTACACTACCCTAAAATTCCTAGAAACACACTGAATTGATTCGGATTCCGTTTAACATTCAGTTAAGAGTGCGACCCTAAACACATACAGAGCTAAACATAGCTTCTGTTACCATTCTGCTCCTCCACTGATCTCCTTCCATCTGTCTGAGAGAGGAAGACCTGCACAATCATGCAGGCTGACATTCCTCAAATGCTTGCGCTGTCTTTTAGCACAGGTGGCCCCAAGACCGCGCTGACACACGCACACACAGGCAAACAAACACTCGCTGCTTTACACAGGCTTCAAAAGGCGATCGCGGGCGTGTTTGTGTGTGCAGCACAGGAATTCTGGGAGTGATGCATAGAGGCACGGAGTCACATCCTGGTCAGTGTGCGTGTAAGGGTGACAGAGGGGAGGGGTGGATAATGTCACCAGAACAGAGAGGGGGGGTACAAATGTTCTAAAAACACCAGTCTCCATCAATACTCTGGGACCAGGCTCCATAAAGCAAACACAGCATCCAGCGACAGGAAATCACCCTTTGCTCTCTTCAAAAGATGAGTTGAGAGAATTAAAGCTGGTGGTTTTCCATCTGCTTAGACAAAATTAGCTGACCAGCGCAGCCTTACGTTTCAGCATGGATGGAAGCCAGATGTATTTTCAGTTACTGCAGTGGAAATAGAAAGCCAAGCTTACTCATGCTAGTTTGTAGTGGTTTAGCCTCAATTGTCTGCTAACACAGAAAATGTCACTTCCCCTATAAATACTGAGAGTCTTAGACGGCGTAATTGTAGGTTTATGGCTTTGAGTCATCTGATGTTAGACACATTAACACGTTTCAGCTGCTCGCACACTAAATCACAACTGTTACTCAGTGATTAAGCTCGTAAGATACACACATTGAGTTTTACCGACCCTTTAAAACAGAACACATTCTCCCATGCACATTATAATCTCCTCGAGAGAGAGAGAGCAAATACACACACTGGCAGTGCTCACAGAAAGAGCATTTAATGACAGGTTCACATATCTGCACCGCTCATGTTATTTAACAAAGCCATGACAAGCAGTGACTTAACAGAGCAGCATGCAGACTCTACAGCCATGTACACAGAAACATGCTAAATAACTGATGGATGAACGACGGATGTGGTTATTTTATTAGGTAACAGTTCATTCAAAAACAACCTTTCTGTTATATGTTATTTATAAACCCTTAAGGTTGTTTTCATTATGTATCAAAAGATGTTATGAAGAAAGTTGATCTTTTCTATACAACAAAAGCAGCGAGTGAGCGGGGCTGTGTCACTGCCTTTGGTTTTACATGGAGGAATAAAGTCACGCATGTTTGTATTGGCACAGCGCTCGCAGCTCAGCTGCATCTGTGTTCCCTATGCCTCTGTTTACATGTGACCAGGCCTGAAAAAGGACAATAAATACAGGTGGTGGAGAAATCTGAAAGGCCGACCAATCAGCGACACTAATAAACCAGAGCCGACAGGTTTAGAGCTCCTCAACCGGCCCACCGCTGTCTGTCTGACCTCTGCAGAGTCAGCAAAGCTCCACCTCAGGAGTTATCACCCTCAGATCTTCAGTGGATCATGAGGAGGTGATGAAAGGAGGATCATCTGCTAATCATGACTGACTGTACAGAACGATGGAGGCCTCGTCAAGGGATGTAATATCTGAGTGACGCTTATGGCACCATTAGCTATAATTATGTAAAATTTTTGTTATCATTGCTCAAAGGTATTTGGACAAACTCCTAAACCCTTAGTAGTAAACGTAGGCGCTTACCATAACTCTACTCACAACATAAGTCCCACAAACATGAATAAAACCCTAAATCTTAGGGCTCGTTCAGAATTAATGCACTATTACTTTTTTAAATGACGCGACTTTTCACCTGGTGGGTGATTAAACAGGCAAAAACATAGATTCCATACTGAACAATATCAGCATATCAGAGGGACTTGAGGCTGGTTTCTTTAGAATTAAGTGTCCACTTAGCAACCACTCAGACTGTGTTACTCACCCTAGAAATAGAAATACTAAAAACCGCATTTAAAGCAACACCCTGACAACCGCCCACAGCATGCAAGTTCTGCACAGGCGCGCAACGCTTGTATTTTCCTCAGAAAACGCAGACATCTAATTTTAGAGCTCTGAGAACAAGCAGCGTGTGAGGAAGTACAGTGCTTTCAGGCATTGTTTGGTCTGGTATTTCTGGATCAAAGTAAATGATCTGATGATGCAGCTCTGAAGGAAAACATCTGCGCACTTGTCTAAAGGAATACCTGCCCTACCACGCCGTTTGCGCGACAGAGAGAGGGAGAGACAGAGAGAAACAGAGGAAGAAGGCCCCCATTTCCCACGTTTTCGGACCCTATTCTGGAAGCATTACACTACACACATCTCCATATCCGTAGGGCATTCTTTATCTCGGAATCAAGCCCTCCTGAACGGGCCGAGCACTCAGCCAAGCGGTTTGTGTTTGTCCGAGTGAATGACTGAGGCCCAGCTGATTCCTCTGTTTAAAGGGGACGGCCGACCCCCTGTTTTCATTTCTTATTGTCTTCATCCTGAACAAACAGCTTCAGGGACGGCTTGTTGTTAGGATTTTTCAGGACAAAAATGCAGCTGACCTAAATAAAGTACTTCAAAGAAAGACTTAAAAAGGTCTTTAGAGGGGAAAAGTTCAGGGGAATTAACACTGGGAATGACTGTGATTGGAGATTTTATTATTTTGAGCCGCTGTGTCATTCACACAATGTTTCGAATTTGACAAACGTGTTGTTTTTTAACGAAAGAAATGTTCAGGGTTTAAAAACAGTTACGCCTTATGAAACACAGATGCTGTTGATCATCACTGAAATAAATTCAGTGTTCGTGAAGCTGGAGCGAGCCGCTAGAAATGCCAAGGGCGTGAGTTCCATTCCCACGGAACGCGCAAACGAATAAAGTGTAGCCTAAACAGTAAACTACTTTGTATAGAAGCAACTACTAAATGCATAATATGTAAAATGTAAACAAGTTGCACACTTTGATGCACTCACAATGTTCATCTATACACTTCCCCCAAACAACCTTTAAAATAAGCAGTTATATTGAAGGTATAAACACATTATACAGTACACATTACCATGAGACCTGTGTGATCAAATCTTTTAAACCCCCAGAGTGATTTACTTCATTGACTTTCAAATTGATGGTCGAAATGAGAGTCAAAATGTTTTTCTGTGGTAGTCAACAGCATGCCACAGACTCTGTTAATACAGCTTAAGGTCTACCGGGTACCTGGAACAGAACTTTTAAAGCGTCGAAAAATTGCTAACTCACTGACACACATCCCTTTATAATCAACAGCTAGCGCATACTGTCTGAGAGCGTACTGTAGCTCCATTCTCAATGTACAATAGACCGGTCTGAAAAGAATGCTAAAAATATCTCTGAAACAATCTTCAAATTAAAACAAGGTCAGGGATGAACCGAGCAGAGAATTGTACATCTAATCGCAGTGATTGTAGTGGATGACTCATTGGAGCTCTATAGAAACATCTGGTGCGTGTGTGTGCTCATTAAGTTTCCATCATTCACACTAACTGTGTCCAGCAGCACATTATTAAGAGTCCTCAATGATCAATTCCGTTCACACTAGCTGACATTTTCCTGTGGTGTACGTGCAGCACGGCCTTCACACGTAATGACGAGTCCTGAGGGCCCACGAGTGTCAGGAGAAATCTCCCGAGGCACATTACATTAAGACTCTGGTGGAGAGACCGTGTGAGTGTTTGCGTGCGTGTATGTTGAGGAGAGCGCGCTGGTCTGCTTATTTAAATTAAGATTAGCATCAGCGTAACCTTGGCGACGACACAGGCCATAAGCATAGCAATAATAACGCTTGCATACATACAAGAACAAGCAAACTCAGTTGTTACCATACACAAATACTGTAAAAATTATACGTGTGCGTAGATAGTCCCAAAACTGCTGTAGACCCAATATGTGGGTGTGTAACAGGACAGTATTTTAGATCTGAGAGTATTTCTACGAGTTTGCTCTTCCTTAGCTGAGGAGGTCTCAGTAATGTTTAGATTAATGTTAAGTGCTGACACAAAAGAGACAACTGTCAACATAACAAAACAACACTTTTGGGGGGTGATAATATGAAAAGCTTGAGTTCGTATTCAAATCACTTTTGAATGCAGATTTTGGTATGTTGGCTTGTTTTGATATTTTGACAGTGACGCACATGTATGATAACTGAACAGGTGAAGTCTTGTCCATCTACTAGCTGCAGTTATAGTCTAGGGAGTAACAGAGCAAGTGGACTGACTTTTAACCCATGTTAATTAGCCACAGTCCTCTGACATCAACTGAATCATCACTAACTAGCTTGACCCAAGCACGACCTTTCTACTTCCTTTCACTCTTTCTTCATTTTTCTATCTTTCTTTCTATTTTTTTTTCTACTTTTTTAATAAGAAATCTTTTTTGTCTACACAAATGATTCTATGCCAAACACTGAAGCAAAGAATAAAAATAATGAATACAGTAATGATTTACATGCTTTAGTTATGACATAATGTTATAAAATCAAATTTTTTCGTCTTTCCTTTAATCTGCCAGTCGGGGGTTCAGACTCCGCCCCTACAGGCTCCAAATGAGAATAATAAAGCAGGCAGTTTCTGACACCTCATTTGAACTGTACAGGAGATGAGAGCCGTACGTGTGTGTGTGTGTGTGTGACAGTCAATACTCACAGCCCTTTATTGATAATAGCTCTTGTAATGAGGCTTATTTCAAAGCAAACCAAATGAATCTTGTCTCAACCTTCACACAGCCATTGAGAGTCTCGCGTAGGTGCACTTCAGTACATAACCACCACCCACCTGCCACTCAACAGCTGCACAGTGATCAATACATTATTATTAATCATTTGTGTGCAGCAGGTGCAGGAGGTGTCTGCGAGCGATTGTGATGGGAAAGGATGAAAATGGGAGTGAGATTTAAACAAGCTTTTTAAAATCTCACTCCATCAGAGAAGGGACGGATGTGTGTGTGTGTGTGTGTATTCACAGGGGACAACGCTGTTCATCTTAGCAGGTTAGTCGGGTAATTAGTCGCTCTCTTCCCTGTCCGGTGTTCTCACAGCTGATGACTCTTATGACACAGTGGACCAGCAGCCTTCCTTGACCTTTTCCTCAGCCCATATTAAACTCAATTTGGAGCATGTGTTCCTCTGCTAACCTTTTCTCAGGTCTGCAATGTGAGAAGAAGCCTGTGGCCATCACTGTCCCCCTCAACACAAGCTCGTATGCCTCGCTCCGCCGGACACTCTTATAATGGATAGATGGATGTTTTTTAATAAACAAACATGTGTTTTTAAATAAACACATGTTTGTTAAAGACTGGCGGTGTCATTACCTTTAAATTAAAAAAAAAATTTTTGAAATTTTATTTTGAAGAAAATTAAGACTATTTTAGAACTGTTATGATTTTTGCATCTTTTTTGCTACAATTAAACCATTTTCACTCATTTTCAATATAATCTCATTCTTTGAAGCATTATCCCCAAAACAATGTAAACACTGAAGAAAGATAGTTGGGTTTACTTCTGTGGAGAAATGTAGCTACATCTGATTAAAAAACATCCACAGTGAGCATCAGAGTAGCAGTCAGTAAACCACACAGCATTTTACAGTCCTGTTAAATGTAACCAATAGGGAATCCAGTGTCTGGTACAACCCAAATCAACATTTAGACTCCCCGTCTGCCATACAGTAAAATGTGCATCATATAATAGCCTTATTATTTTCAATGTTGAAATCTGCAGCTATTAGTTTAAGCCTCTTATTGCATTCCGCCGCTCATTATTTTAGCCTCTGGAGAACCGGGGGCTTTACGCCAGTGTCAACCAAAGCTCCTGGTATTCTGGGACTCTGGCAGAAAGGCTAAAACAGGAAAAATAAACACATAACAACAGTTATGACATAAACTGTGGTGGAGGAGAATGTAATGGTGGTGGACTTGATGTGGAGTGACCGTTTGTCTTGTTGGGAATTTATGCTGACCAATGTGAACGCTTGTGAATCAGCGTTATGAAACAATAGAATCTGAGCAACCCAAAGGGCGAGCGATGACTCAACAGTGTACTGTCGGCTGTGAATTAACAGGCCTGACGTCCAGCTGAGTTTTCCATCTTTAAAACTGCAACACGTAACTGCGTTTGGTTAAAAAGGAACAAAAACTGTTCTTGAGCAAGTACACCAAAAGCCAGTGTTCAAAACTGTCACCTTTAATTCTTAACGGTAAGTTTATAATAATTGAAATTGAAATTTCAGTTTGGCATCATTCAAAACATTCCACGTTCTTTCTGTCACTATTATGTCATGTATGTAGAGGATGAGGATAGTGGAACGTTTCTAGCTTGTTCTTACGACAGTTATGTCAAATTTAAACTCGCCATCCACATTAAGAAAACAACTTCGCCAGTAACTTCCAAGTTCGTGTTTCAGAAACATGGCGACAGAGAGGCAAAATATCTGTATTGCAGCTTCAACAAAGCTACGCTATATATACCTGCTGGTTATGCTACAATCGTCTACGTGCTAATGCTAATGCTAGCAACGGCCAGAGCAGGTCACCTAAGAGCAGCTGGTGCTGAAAAACATCACTGCAAACTAACTCAATGGGCTACTGTTCTCTGGCTGCGTGTGGACCTCCTTCAACTTGTTTACCAGCTGGGGCTAATATAGGAGCTAAGCGTGTTAACGTTTAACAGCTAATCTTACTCTTACACATGACAATGGTGGAGCCGTGGGTCTGGTCTCCTAAAGGTTTAATGGGCCTCACAAAAGCTATTAAAGCAGCGAGAGAACCAGAGGAAACATTAGCTGCTCACACACAGTCGCACGTGCCCAATTACACACTGTTTTCATCCTGAAACACTTGCCTGACACGGCCCTCAGTGGCAGACACACCAGTTTGCCTTATAAGACATCACACATCATACTGACTGCATAGAAAAATAAATGACATATATGTAGTTCCTGATGCGTACGCACATACATGATAAGATGTCCTATATCGATAGCCGCTCTCTAACCAGATCAATTTATAAGCTAATGATTCCCTTGTGAGGACAATTTGTAAAGCAAGGTTTTCCAATGAAATGTTTGCGCAGAGTTCGTTGTGATTGTTCTTGGCAAAGCAGCGCAGATTTATTGGAGTACAGAATGTATTTCCTCGGCACTTACACATGTAAATTCTACATTTGAACCTGAATATGAATTAAAAATTGTGGACGATTGGGAAGAAAATGAGGCATGAAAAATGGAATTTCTATTTCTAACTGTTCTGACTGTATTTCTATATTCTGAAAAGCTCCTCGCTCGTGTCCATGTTCATCATTCCATTTAATTAAACTCAAATAAAACGAAACATATTTGTTTATTTTCCGTTTCTTTTTTATATATACCCAAAAGGGAAGCAGGTGAAACAAATAACAGAGTAGCGGAAAGAAGCGGTAAAAACAAAACTACTTATATGTTTACCTGCGGGCTTTTGCGGGCGGGAGCGGAAGAAAATAATATATATTTTTGCGGGAGCGCAGGTCTCTATTTGGAAGATCATTCCACCAGCCAGGAATTGTGAAGATGAATGAACAGGAGAGTGATCTTCTGACCTCTGAAGAAGGTACCACAAGGCACAACTCACTTGCTGACTGCAGGGTTCTGAATGTGGTGTAAATATGGAGGAGGGTGTGAAGGTCTGTCGGTGAACTAGTGGCCATCATATAAGCAAGCAGTAATGATCTGAATTTAATGTGTGCGGCCACTGTGGACAGAGATGGTAGAGGTGTGACATGCTCTTTTGGGCTCATGCTGCTGCGTTCTGAATCATTTGTAGTGGTCTGATTGCCCGTGCTGGAAGCAAAGCCTTGTAGTAATCCAGCCTAGAAAAGCAGCCTGGACAAGGAGCTATGTGGCATGCTCAGTGAGATAAGGCCTGATTCTCCTGATGTTGTATGGTGCAAATCATGTCGATCATCTTTGAGATGTGATTGGAGAACGTCAGCTGGTCGTCAGACTACGCCGAGGTATCTGGTTGTTCTGGTTGGTATTATGGCTGTAGAACCTCTAGAACTTTTGTCTTAGCTCGGTTGAGTTATAGGTGGTGTTTTCTCATCCAGGATTAGATGTCTTCCAGACAGGCTGTGATGCGTGCTGCTACTATGTGATTTATTGTCTGTACATACAATACCAATAATGCCAAAGACGAAGGACATTTCGAGTGTATTAAAGAACCATTAAACCATTCTACAACCGTTACATATTATTTATAAAGAAAAGAGATTAGAGTTGACTTCACGTTACACATCACGCAAAATGACAACATCTATAATTATTTTCTTAATTACATCAAGTGAAAATATTGCTGATAAAGGCTCTTCAACTATATGCTATGAACATAAACCACATTAATCATATTTCTATTAAAACTCAAAATTAAATAGAAACAAATGACTGCAATTACAGCCGTAAAACTGTAACACAAGAAATGATGAATAACTTTTTGTGTAATTTAAATAACCTCAACCACTCAAAAGTTATCGGATCCTGACTAGCAAGTTAAACAAGTTAAAGATAGACATATAACCTGGTTAAGTAAAGTGGTTGCAGGCCATCTGTGAGGAAGAGAATATTTCGGTACAGTAATAAATACAATAGTAAATATTTTTTTCTGTACAATCAGTAAAGAGGAATTAGATTTTTAATTATTTTGAAACATTGGCCATTTTAATTAACAAAACAATTGAGGATTACAAAACAATTAAGTATTAAAAATATTTTGTTTTTGCAGTTTTCAATAATAAAACAATCCTACTCCATATCTTAATACGCAGAGACAGCTACAGTTTAAATCATTCATAGGGTGATTTACAGCAACATTGCCTCAACCAATGACATGGGTTTGGGGCAGGGTTTTGGGGTTTGGGGCATTGAAATTACACACTGCACTGTTAAGCCCATTAATTCCTTTTCACTATACACTCTTTACAATATTTGAACAGGCAGACCAATAAAACTTCCCTGAAAGATGAGAAAGGGAGCGAGAGAGCAAGAGAGAGAGAGAGCGAGGGGTCAAGGTTTGTGCTCCTTACCGGATAGCCCTCTGTTTTCTTCTGGCACCACTTCAGTAAAGCGTTCCTCTTAGATCCACCGTACTCCCGCGCCAGAGCAGACAGAGGGTCTGTTCTTTCCACACTAGCATCAGGGGACACACATACACACATGTACGGTCACACACACAGCATCTGTACGTGTGTGTGACACCTTATGGGGATTTTTGACTATAACTGAGATTTGGAGTGTGTGTCATTCCTACCAGCAGCATTTGTTTGCTTTACTCAAATCCTGTTAACTTTGAAACACTAGATGTGTTTGTGTTGTGAACTGTAGGCCAAGGCAAACAGTGAAAGTATGCACAGAATGTGTAGTGCACGCGGGAGAAATACTGTAAGAGCAGATCGTACGTGACTTTGACTGGCGAGTGTTTAAGCTCCGTTAAACTCCTCACACACATGTGAGAGCAGCAGTACATGAGGGTCATCCTGTGAGCCACACAGCATGAAACATCATCAGATTGTCTGTTGTGTGTTCATGGGAAGATTACATGACTCTGGGGTCATTGCACTGACACTCAGAGCTCTGTATGTGACCTCTTATTCTTCCTGTCATTTCACAGCTGATGTTTGTGAACTGCAGCAAACATTACATACAACACGGTCAGGGTCCAAAATGTACCGCACATAGTACCGTACAATGAAACTGTATTTTTTTGTTTTAAAAATACATTTATCATTATGAGCATGAGATCATTTAGTTTAGCATTTAAAGTAGCATGTTCACTGCAACTTTCATTGGAAGCGTCACACAGTGTATGAGATGGAGGAAACTGCACCTGTCATTTGGTTCTTTATATTTACATTTTGGTGGCCTAATGCAGAAAGATTTCAACATGCAGTTCTTTGAGCACACTTAATAAACCTTGATGATGGCGAATTGTCCACTGGAGAAAATTTAATCATCTCATCACGCTCAGATTTTCTTATGATTCATTTGTTAATGTTAAGTTAATGACTCTGTTTTATTAACTCATTACAACCCATTTTCACTCTCATTTGGTGATTGTTAAACTGATCTTTGATAAGTTTTTAATAAAATCGAATTAATAAATTCAAACACATTTAACTTTGCTAACCTGGAAACGACTATGTTTTAACAGTAACAGTGTTGTTCTGTGTGTGTTGTGTTGTGTTGTGTGACATTAACATCCTAATGGAATTTATCAGTAAAGTGGGGCTTGAAAAAAAGATCATGACTGAAGTGTTCTGTCAAAAATGTCAAAATGTGATCTTCCTATCAGTCCAGGGCAGATGTGATTCTGCACAAAGTGTGAGTCACTGAGGACAAAGTGTGAGTCACTGAGGACAATGGCTTGTGTAACTGTAGGCACTGTTTCTTTGCAGGATTGCAGGGGTTAGCGCATATGGCGAAAGTACTGCGGGCTCAGGGCGAGCGCGCTCAGAGCTTCATAAAGTTCACGGATGAGAACTAGAGTTTAGGTCCTTTTCAGTCATCTTATAAGCTCATATCGCTAGTTCATTGAAATCAACATTTTTAGTAGGGTGATGTAGCTGTGTTTCTTTCATGGGTTGCCAGGTATCAAACAAATGAAGTCTATTGTTTCTTTAGCAGCCTCTACTGAGGCCGATGTTTATTGCATGTCTCACTCAGTGAGTGTAGTTGTATGCAGCTTACTTGAGTTTGCTGTTGGCTCTGTTGTAAGTAAATGATGAAGTCCGGCCGTTAAAATGAGCGGGAGTTTTAATCACTGACTCTAAGGACGGACTCTTCCTCATAAGAGACGAGGGCTTCAGTTCGTCACATGACCCTGAGAGAGATGAAACAACAGATCTGTAGGAAAACTTGTTCATTGTGTCCTAATATTCTCAGTTCTTATCTGGCCTCATTTGATCATGTTTCTGGGGAATCACTGCTCTTTGAGGACACTGCAAAAGCTCCAATGACCCAATATTTATTTAAAGGAATAGAACCGAGAGCTCAGACATCACAAGATTTAAGCGGGGCAGGACAACAATCAGGGCTGCCACAGCTTTACTATAAAACTGTTTAAATGTCAGGCTGTTCTTTACCACAGCCAATCAAAGCGCTTGAAAAATGATACAAAATTTAGCTGAGACCCCTGGGTGCTTTATTAAGTGTTACAGTGAGTCACTATTTACGGCTATTGTGTTGAATTCAGCCCACCAGATATTCACTAAATTATCTCCTCATTTGTTCTGCAAATAAAGAAACAAAGACATAAAGGTTTGGACCAACACGAGCATGAATAAATGATGACAAAAAATAAATTAAGGGTTAAAATGAGGGCATTTGATGCCACCAATACTAAAGCAAACCGTAGAGTCTGAAGAATTACAATATTAAAGGTTAAAGAGCCAAAACTATTTCCCCATTTGTCATGTATATTTATTTATTATATTTATTTTATATTTGCTCTGTTCTGTTCTCTGTTTTAATTATGCTCTGTTATAAATATGATGAAAAGACCCAAAACATTCATTAAAATTCAAAACATTTGAATTCCTGAATGAATTCCAGTCTCAGTACAAGTTAAGCTCTATTGACAGCATCTGTGACAACTGACACAGAAAGACTTGTGCCTTCATCGTTAAATACTTATACTGAAACTGTTGCAAAGCAAGTCATCCCACGAGGTTCAAATGCACAAATGTGCCATTTATTATTTCCTTCACACAAAAATAGGCCTGTTACTGTCAACTCATTTCTGCTTGTTTTTATAAACTTTAGTCTAAATCATTTTTTGCAGTAACTGAATGAACATTCCTTCAAGTTAAAACCTTTCTCTACAGTATGGGTGGTTAAGGATCGTTAATGTGTCACAGGTCAAAGGTCACAGTTCTATGTCACTCTGAAGTACCGGAGTGAGAGAATCCTCCAACAGCGATTCTTCTCTCAAGGGCCTTTGACAGCGGCTTGATTCCTGAGGGCCTCTAGAAATAAAGCACATGTCACTGATGTCCAGATTCTGGATGTCTAGACTCTAGAGCAGATCAGAGGCGTCTGTACAGCAGTACCTGAATGGGCGAGACAGCAGCTGCAGGGGCGGTACGCACTGGTATGCTGCTCAGAGGGCTTCTGGGAGATGTGTGCATTTGTACTGTGCTGCTACCTCCATCTAGGACAATTTATATCAACACTTGTAAGTAGAACTATTAAACACAAAACAACTATATTCTGGTATTCATAAAGAAAACATACTGAAAGAAGCGGCTACAGAGTCTCTCTTTTAAAAACATTTTCATGGCAAAAGGCATATTTTGGTACAAAGCTTTCTCCCATGTACATATAAGCATAATATGAGACATTCATAGATGAATTTCCTGAAAAGTGTAAAAACATTGTGGCACTTTTAAAATGTCAAATTTGTTTACTGGAGTGGACTGACATCCAGTACAAAGCTCCAGTTTACCCAGTATTGGGAGTGAGAACATTGTGTTTGCCTGAACAACAGAAGAAGTTTTGTTAACTTGTGCCGCTAAGGGTGTAAAAATTCTCCATTTCACCTTTCAGATCCCATCACATGAAAATGTGTAAAGAAATGGTTCCTAATGATTCTTTGACATATAGGATATATAAATGTGAAGCTGAGCTATTTGTCTATGTCTATGTCTTTGTCTATTTGTCATGGCACATTACAGCACTAGACCAGTTACTCTCCTTTAAAGAGCAGTTAACATTAGTAACCGAGAGTACAGTAATAAACTCACTCAAGTGCACTTAAAGTCATTAATAATGGGCCTCTTTGTCTTATTATTCCAAGAACATTAAACAAGCCTTCTGGCCTGACATGACAATCTCTCTAATTTACGAGCAGAAGTGTCTCACCACCCAACACAAAGACAAGCAGGATTGATTTGAGAGATCTGGCTGCTGCAGAGCTTCCTGCTCCTGCCTTACAGACGCATTGTGACTGCAGACAGGAGATGTTTGGAGAACATTACATCATGAGCTCAGACTGAGAAAAGGCTTTCGTTAACATCTGCTTCACCCTGATAGCAGCACGATCTCAAAACTTCACTGCTGTCGAAATATTTTCACAACATTCATTTTATGAATCGAATATTCGGGAATAAATACAGATACTGGGAAAAGGAGAAGAAAGATGAAGAAAAACAGAGAGATGATAAATTGGCTCACTTGATATAGACGTGTCAAAGGACTTGATGAGGGTTTTGACTGTGGCTTCTGGCTCTGAGGGGGTGCTGACTGCACTAACACTGCCATTGGTCAGGAAACTGCCAGGTGCATTCTGGGACACGTACGTTCTACACCAATGAGGAATGCTTTCTGAGTCAGAGAGACTAACATCCTCACTCCATGACCTATCAATCACAAGACAGACACACAGAGATATAGAGACAGAGCGTGTTCTGTATCCTGTACGTGCAGAACTACACATGTATGCCACGTATAAATGACATTTTCCCTTGAATTCAAATATATGAGTATATTTACTATTATGGATGTATTTATTAAATAGGTGGGTGACGTATAGCTCTTTCCCTGAATTCTCATTATTGTAATGCATCTAAATGTTTTACTTTGAGTTTGAAATGTAATTGCGATAATTCTTCACTCATGCTTTATACTTATCCTTTATAATTACAGTAATTCATTATAGTAAATTCATTTTTTTATACTTATCATTTATAATTACAGTAATTCATTACAGTAAATTCGTTTTTTGAACGGTTTAAATAATATATCCCTTTTTGCACTTCGCACAGTAATTAGAATAAAATTAGTTTTGAAACGGGGAGGGGGTGTTGCCAAGAAAATAATGCCAGAAAAAATATTAACGGTTCCAAAAGTGTTCATTTTTAATATAAAACATGTCTTCTTTCCTATTAAACATGACCAGTATATGTTCTTAACAGGTTTTGAGATTTACTAACATACAAATAATCAGGGTAACACAAAATAATGTACGATTGTCATACATGTAATGTTCAAGAGTCATGGACCAATCAAATACTGGGACATTTTAATCAACAAAAAACAGCATAAAAATATAACTGAGTTGAACGTTTTAATCAAGTTCATTGTGCGTGTAATCAATACTCAGTAAGTCAGGCAAGGGTTAGAACGGATGCTCAGTGCTCATGCGTGTTGTGGAACAGCATTAAAGCTAACTGACCACACAACAGTGTTGTGCTGTGTTTAATCACAGGCTGTGAAAGCGATATGATTAGCAGGTCTGTGGCCCTAATCACTTTGACATGCATCATGTCAGTCATTCTCAGGGAATCAGTGGATCCTGTCAGTGCTTAATCTAACCCTCATCAGATATACGTACGGTATCCTATCACTAAAGTAATATCTCATACAGTACATCCACCTGCTTTTTAGTAATGGTCATGGTCAAGTCTCTCAAAGCAGACTCTCGTAAATGCTGCTAAATATAAAACATTCTGAACTGTGTGAGTTTATTATTCATGATAAGAGGGACGTGTTTGTTTTGTTTGGGATACGTTTTGGTATCTTTTGTAAACCACCACGCCAAAGATACTATGAAGTATAGTGGAATACAATGCTACATACTTTTGACAATAGCAGGAGTTTACCACCTGAGGCTGAAAGAGAAAAATGCAACAAAAAAATTGTTCAATATGCAAAAGTATTTGCAGGAACTCTTGACTCTTGTACACAGTTCTGAAGATGCCTCTGTACCTCAGGATCAAATCCCAAACTGCCTGTGTATCATATAAATATTTACCGTAAAACAAATGTAAAACAACACGACAAAATACAGACGAAAGCCCCCAGGTGAAAGCACATTTAAAAACACAGCGAGACAACCTTCTGGAATGATCCAGTTTATTGACCTTAAACGAATACATGGATGAGAATTTTAAACATGAATATATAAAACCTCATACAGTCTCTCTCAAACCTCCCACCAGCACTGCAGTCCCATGAGAAACAGTTAACAGTAAATAAGTTAGACCTGCACGTTGACCGAACAGTACAGTAACAGTAATAATAAAGGCAGAGAAGGTGTTTCCGTAGTACTGAACATGTAATCATAGTTTTGGCACAGTCATAACCTGCAGTGTTAATATCAGCATATAACAACATTTCAAATGAAGATATTCAACCTGAGATCGGACGCGAAAGCAGCTGAGCGTGACGTCAAGCGCCTCAGAGGCTCTTGTCGAGATCTGCTTGAGCTGTCTCATTACCATCGGAAACTGTGACGTTCACATCCATCGATTTTAGTGAGACACTTTTGAACTGAGATTGGCCACAGATCAATATAAACGATGCAAACAGGAAGCTGGAGTGAAGCGACAAACTTCACGCATGGGCTACACAAACGCAAGTGTTTATTTCTGCTGTTTACATGGAAGGTGAGCCTTCATGTAAATACAGCCTTCATAGCTGTATTTTCAGTGACACAGCACGACACGGGGACAATATGACAAGCTTACAGCAATTGCTAACGTGAAAGTAATCTTTACTAGTTAGTGCTTGTTTAAGAAAGATTTGAATGTCAGTCAATTGTAAACCAGCTGTGTTTTAAGTGATTAAGATGTCTTGGGCTGTAACCTGCTTGATGTTTGAGGGTTGATACGCGTCGTTTCTCTGCCATCTAGTATTGAAGATTAAATAATGCAACGATCAACATTACTCCAACGGCACATGAAATACCCATGGTTATCATATAACTCATGTAACTGTTAAATTGTTATTATTTACTGTTAGGTAGTTATTCTACCTCCATCTAATTCAAGTTAAGATTCGTTTTGGCAGAAACAGCTCTTTGGCTGCAGTAAAAGTTCAATAACAGTTGGCTTTATTCCTGCGGCAGCACACTAGAAAGCATTTTAGCATTCAATTTGCTCAGTTAAAGGCTGAATAATGTTAATGTCACAGATACGTCCTTCCACATTTTGTCCAGAGTCTCATCCTGCCACTGCTTAAAGGCCCAACCAGTCAGGCCTACAGCAGGTCACATGATCAAACACAACTCAATAGTGCAGGTGCCATTTACTCTGTGAACAAACATCTTCTCTGTGAACAAACATCTTCTCTGAGCAGCTGTGGAAGCTTCGGCACATGTATTCCTGCCAAAGAATTTGTCTCTTTATGAATAATACTGACAAACATATATTTCTGCATGACAACACTGTAAACAGTCCTCGGTTGTAACTCTATTGGCCCTCTACTGCCGTCTTGGAGGTCTCAAATGTGGGTCCACCGCCAAGCCTGCAACAGAGAGAAAGATCAGTGTGACAATGGATGTCAGAGAACAACACCTGCTAACTGAAACACACTTGAGTTGATTAGCATGAAAGCATCAATGCGATGAGTGACATCACCAGTTACCTCAGCATCATTAATAAAACAGCATCATCATCATCATGCATTCCTCTGGAAAACATCTGATCATTTATATTATCAGACCTGTTTGTTGGTTCATTTAAAGAAACAGTTCCCCAAAAAATTTAAATTCTGCCATTTTAGTCATTGTATCATTTCAAACTGGAATTTTGGCAGAATTTTATTGTGACATTATCTACTAACAAAATCAAGAATCACGAACAAGAATTCACAACAGTGTGATCCAAAATGAAGAATTCACAACAGTGTGATCCAGAATGAAGAATTCACAACAGTGTGATCCAGAATGAAGAATTCACAACAGTGTGATCCAGAATGAAGAATGATGATTTTCATGATTTCTGTGGTTTCATCAGATAAAAAGAATATTATTCTGTGTATAAAAAGAAATGCCTAAAGACACCGAAAATTTCGACCTTAGTCTTCCACAGCAAATATAAGCGCGTACATGTTTAGCATAACATGAGGGTGTGTATATTACAACAGAATTTTTATTTTGAATGAACTGTTTCTTTAAGAAGGCCCGATGACCGAAAAGAAACTTCAGCCTGAGATTTCTGTTTTTCAATGCATGTGCAAAATAACAAACAGCAGGTGGCGCCATATACAAAGTTTCACAGGAAGCAGGAAAGAGTAAGAACACAATATAAAGAGCACAGTGAGTAAAGCAGACTCAGCCCCCTTTGAACAACGCCAGCCAATCAGACAGCAGTATTGTTCAAAGCAGTGGGCGGGTGGCTGAGACACAGAAAACAGGCAAGACACAAGCTCGTCATTATCCTCATAGATTTAATGGCTCTGGCTGTCCATATGCATTCATACTAGCATTGCGTATGAATGCTGGGCTGGTGTCAGCGGGGCACTCACCTGGTCAGAGGACAATCTGAGAACACGTCTGAGGGAGGGGCGAGATCGACACGCACTGCCTGTCCGTTTGAGCGAAGGGGAGAACTTTAAAGACCTAGCAACATGCACTACCTATAAACGTGCTGTTAAACGCTATTTATAAGATCTCT